>JAUYWI010125039.1:0-10134 GCA_034780595.1 Parotoplana pacifica | reverse complement strand
CATTATTTATGATAATAAAAATTTAATTATTCTATAAATCTTTTATTATTAAAAATCGGGCGTTACTTAAAATTCACTCTGTATTACTCGATAATGATTACCCGGGACAGCTGTTTATCAAAGGTGTTTTTTGGCTCAGGTGATATCGGAGACTACTGCAACTCCGCAGACCTTCTGTGCAGATCAAAGCGAGCCACCTGCACCCATACGTTTCGCACCGGAAGCGCTCTCTGCACCTGTTATGCCGGTTTTGTGCCAGTTTACCAAAACAATCTCAAGTATTTTGAGTGCTGTAAGTGAGAATTAGTGGATAATATTGTATATGAGAATAGGTAGTTTGAGAATGGGAAATAAGAATTGGTGTTTCAGCGTGTAAATGAGAATTAGTGGTGTGATAGTTGTAAATGAGAGTTGGTGGTTTGAGAGTTGAAAATGAGAGTTGGTAGTTTTTTGTGTGTTTTATAAGTCAGAAAAATGGAAGGAGTCAGCAACCAGCATATTGCATGCTTACTTTTTCCCAAACATTTTCTTTTTTAGTTCCAAAGTTGAGTATGTCTGACAAAGGATGTTCTCTGTGTGTGAAAAGGGGCGGTGAATGTTTTGATATGGACGGAGACAAACAAACCGATGGATGCATTTGCAGCAGAAACAGAGAACACAAAAACCAGACGAAAGTAATTAGCGATCCTTGTTCAAGAACTGTTCGTAAGTTTGACAAAATCGATTTCTATTTAATTTGATACAAATTTCATTTAGTCAAAGCAATATGCGGTGGGTTCTAGCTCGAAATACTCGTAACTGCTTCACACAGGTTTTCAACGGTTTTGATATCTCACCTACTCCATGTCCTCAAAACACCCTAACCTCTGAAAATCGTTCCAAAATGGTCGTTATACTATGTAAATTTCGTATCAAGGTCAACGTTGTTTTCTAGATAACCACAATGCGTCCGTAAAATCCCTCAGCAGTGGTTGTATAAAAATCAAACACAAACTAAACTCAAATTACGACTTTACTCTTTAAATATGAGGTACCTATCGTATAAAACACATAATTAAGCATCATAAATCAGTGAAAATCTCATAAAAATTGTCGATCATGGACTTCTATGCACAAATTAACTCGACGACATTTATTCCGGAAATCCTTTAATATAGTTTCTTTCTGCATCCACTACATAACCAGTAGATCTGAATTTGGCTATTAAATCACGAACTGAGTAATTTAAATTGTTCCTGCCATATGAGTAAGGATTAGATAGAGGCTTGACTTCATAGAAATATATAAGTTTTATGAAGTAACTTTCTTAAAAATATATTTATAATCATATAATAATAATGATTAAATAATTTTAAATGACTAATTAGACAATTCTATAAAATCAGCACAATCATATTTGATCGATGAATAACAAATATTAAAAAATATAGATGAGGATCTATAATTTATACCTTTCATTACTCTATGGTTCCTGCGCAGAAGACTTTTTCCACAACCACATTCGCTCTGCTATCGACAGCATTTAGCCTGATGGTTGAACACGTGCATTTAAAAATGAGCGTTGGCACTATAATGTATACTCAATTGTCAAGCTAAGCACTATAAATTGATGCATCGATATGCATAGACATCATAGACATTTATGTATGTGCTGAACTGAACTAATCTGTATCGATTAGATCTATTGATATATTCTTTAGTATTAAAATCAGCCACTATGAGGGACTTTGCTGAAACACGGTGTTAGAAAATCATACTTTTCTCGTTTATCCTGTTCGTCTATATCAGAACAATACATGTTTTACAAATGTTGTCATGATTTTAAATGTTTTTTTTATAAAATAAATAAAAAATTATTGCTGGTTAAAATTTTAAGTAAAACCAAAAAAAAAAACTATTTTTTTAACCATTTTAAAAAAAATTAGAAAACATTTTTATTTTTGGGTAAATTGGAGGGATGTATGAAACACAAGCCACATTACGGAACAAGAGATGATATTAGCACTAGAATCACCAAGTGTGTCAATTGACACAAAATAAAATTAAATAGGTAAATAGACAGTGAACTAATTTGATTTGGAATGTACCTAATAATCCCTTGACTTTTTATATTTGAATAAATTGTTTAACATGCATAAATGTTTTTTTAGGGCATGGCTCTTCTGAGCAAGTTGTATTTACATTTATATTGCAACTTTGTTTATATTATTACATGTTTTACATTACTGGCAAAGTTAAAATAAAATTAATCAGTAATGACGTATAGGATTCCCATTATTATAAATTTACCTCAATTGACGCACCTGATCTTTCTAAGTATATCAAAGATTTGGTTCTGCTAGTGTCAATGCACTTAGTGTTAATGGACTAGCATTAATGTACTGGTGTTAATTTACTAGTGTTAATGTAGTGGTGTTAATTTATTAGTGTTAATTTACTAGTGTTAATGTACTGATGTTAATTTAGTCGTGTTAATGTACTGATGTTAATTTAGTCGTGTTAATGACTAGTGTTAATTTACTCGTGTTAATTTATTAGTTTTAATTCACTAGTGTTAATGTACTAGTGTTAATTTACTCGTGTTAATTTACTCGTGTTAATTTACTCGTGTTAATTTACTAGGGTAAAGTGAAGTACCTTTCTATTTGATTGCTTAGTAGCCGCTTTAGAAGTTACTTTTTTTGATAGTACACAATATAAAAGTGAACAATTTTAATAAAGTACTTAGTATAGTTCTCACAAAATTTTCTTATCCAATCGCTAAGTACTTAGCGATTTGTTAAGACATTTTGTAAGAAAATTCGTCAGGTCGAAGTCTCGGCTGATCTAAAATGGGTTCAGAAAATAGTTAAGACTAAGAAATTTCTTAAGACATAACTTTGACCTCATAAGAATATACTCGTAAAGTGACCGACTGTTTTATACATTAGGTATTACATAAAAAGAATGATGACATTTTGCTTAAAATGTATTTTTACCGTCTTTAGCAATAATATGTACTTAGATATATTGGGTATTTCTAGATATTTAAATGGCTTTCAAAATCAAAATGAATAAAATCAATCCATTGTGATACAATGATTGGGACTGGCAGTCACTAAACAAGCCGAAAAATAAACATGTATTGTAATGTTATGTTATGTTATGTTTTGATTAACACTGGCTTTCTAAATCAAAGTACCTAAATGAAATCAATTTATAGTAAAAATAAAACAACGGAAACAAGAGAATATAAAAAATGTTTTAAAAAGGAAGGTATGAGTTGGTACCTAATAAATGACCAAAAAGAACAAAAGCAAGATTCTGCATTGTTTTGTATATTTGATATGGTTAAAGTTAACTTAACAGATAAGTAGATCGATGCATACCTACATAAAAAAAGTGAAAAAAAATATAAGTATACCAACTTCAGTAGGTATATAGTTTTATTGGTCAAACAAAATAGAACGAGAGAACCATGAGTCATGACTTCAACTTAAATTAGCGTTATCATATCTGCAGCTAAATGAATACCTCCTTTTTCACTTACTTTCACTTACCTCCTTTCACTTACTATCCAATACATGTACAAAGGGTGAGGTGTGCTGCCAGTGAGTCGGAGGACTTTGAGGTGACTGTGGGACTTCATCAAGGATCTGCCCTGAGTCACTTCTTTTTGCCTTAGTAATAGACTGCCTGGCCTGTAAAGTTCAGGGAGAAGCACCATAGAATAAGCTGTTCGTGGATGATGTGGTTTTGTGATTGGAGTTAGGGACAAAGGTAGAACATAGACTATAAATGTGAAGAGCAGCAATGTAGGACGGAGGAATGCAAATTAGCAGGCAGAAAACGGAATATTTGAGATTGAGAGCAGGCCCTAAGTCACTAAAGGGTATAGAGGTGAAAATACAGGGAGAAAGGCTCAACCAGGTAGAGGAGCTCAAATATCTTGGTTCAACAATTAAGGCAGATGGTGGATCTGAGAAAGAGGTGAAGAAACGGATACAAGATGGATGGGGTGTATGGAAAAGGATAACTGGTGCTATATGTGACAGAAAAGTACCAGACAAGGTGAAATTTAAACTGTATAAGACAATGGTGAGACCAGCAATGCTTTATTGAATGGATACTGTGACTACTACAAAAGAACAGGAAGAAAAGATGCAGGTGGCATAGATGAAAATGCTAAGGTGGTCTTGAGGACTGACAAGACTTGGAAGAGTGAGAAATGAAAAGGTGAGGGAGAGGATGACTATTGGAGAATTGAAAGGAAAATTGAAGGAGGTGAGGCTCTGGTGGTTAGGACATGTGGTGAGGACAGGGGGGTGGACTATGTGGGTAGAAGAGTCAGAAAGAGGATGCTTGAAAACCCTAAATGAAATGGGAAGACTGCATCCTTGAAGACATGGAGCAGGTGGGAGTCCGAGAGGAGGACACAAGAAGTGGAGGAAAATGATCCGCACCGGTGGGAAAAGACAGAAAAAATATTTGTATTAATGTACCTATCTGTAAAGTTAACTTCAACCATATCAAATATATAAAGTACATACATAATCTTTTATCCGTTCAGTTTTCCGCTTTGGAAATTCATTAGGTATCAATTCTTACATTGTTTTTAAAAATATTGTTTTTTTTACTTTCTATTGTAGATATATACAGCACTAGCCATGTAAAATGATTAAACATGAAATTCTGCCTTTTGGCCTTATTATAATACATGTAATATTTAAGAACCCTTGCACGAGTACCTAAATTTATTTATTAAATCATAGAAATTTTATAGATAGCTCTAATAGATAGTTCTAAACCATTAGAAATGTTTTTTCTTTACTTTTAGACAACGTGAACCGAATTATCCAACTGAAAGAAATCTTCTTCATGCTTTTATTAATTCAATGTTTCCTAATTATGGTGCAGAGAGGATAGGCGAAGTACCACAAGATGCTAGAGGTGGTGGTGCAGTAGAAGGTGCTGAAGGAGGAGCTCGGGGCATTGTGCGTGGTTGGATGGATATGTTAAGACCCTTACTAGATGTGCCCGATAATGAACCAGACAATAATGATGATGAACCCGATATTGTTGAAGAGTTTGATTAATTTATCTTTTTTGTGATAATTATTTTCGTTTTTGTTTGTAAATAGGTATTGAAGAATGTGATATTAACAGTTTCATTAAAACACTTCTTGACATTTTGAAATTTCATTTAATGAAAGATGTTTTTTGTGGATTAATTTACTTGTATCAGGTATATATATTTGATTTGTATTATGTGAAATATATGTAATTGGCAAGTACAGAATTAAATCTTTCACAAAGCTAAACATTAATAATAATAATAACAAAGATACTGTATTGTTACAGTATTCTAAGAATATATAATGTGTTGTCTGTTTAGTCCTTGCTCAACTGATTTGTTTTGCATGATAACAATAATACTTGTATCGATAAAAGAATGTTTGTTTATTTTATTTTTTAATTATCTGATATTCATCATTATAATTTTCAATGTGATTTGATGTAATTAGTTCTTTGAATCTATCACATGAGGTCGTATTTTTTAGAGTAATTGTTATGTTGTTCCATTCAATTGAAGCTGAGTCTATTACTTTGTTATATAGTCATAACTAGCAGCATTTAATCGCATGTTTTTATTGTTTCTGAGATTGGTTTTAGATTTATTAGTATGTTTCTCTATTAAGTTTGCTATTGAAGGTGGTTGTATATGTGTTTCTATGTATGTATAAGTAATAGCAGGCGTAATTTTGTATGATCTTCAAATTTTTGTATTTTAAGGCTCCTGTGTATGTTGTTAGTACTATATCTCTTATATTTAAACAATAGTTTTTTGAGGAATCTATTTTTTGTTTTTTGTAATACTGATTAATTATTCTTCTGAAGATCTCTATGACATAGTTTATTTCAGATAATATCATGGATTTGTAGATTATTAGTCTTTGTTTTCAGGTAAAATTTCCCTTAGTTTGTACACAAGAGGAATTTTTCTAGTAATTCTGTTTATTCCATTTCAGATTGTTTTGTATAGTTATCCCTAGATATTTGGTTGATCCCTTTTCTGATATTTCTTTACTTCCTATTTTTATTTGTAGTTTGGGACTATATTTTCCTTGATTGTTGAATATTAACTATTTGATTTTATCGAGATTTCGCGTGAGTTTGTATGCTTCTAGCTACATTTTGCAATCCGTCATTGCTTTCTTCCGTTTTGAAGCTCTATAATTTGTTGCAGAGCAGAATATGCTGGTGTCATCTGCAAAATGGTTTAGCTCATTTTGGCTACCAAGATTTTTGATATAGTTTATATATAGAAAAAAGAGGATTGGTCCCAAAACACTACCTTGCGGTACTCCAAATTTTATCTTAGTACATTTTGGGTTTATGTTGTTGATAGTTGTAAATATTTTTTCTGCTTATTAGGTAACTTTGTATTTGTCTTTTAAAAGGGTCATTTATACCATAGTAACTTAATTTGTCAGTTAGGATTTGTATGTCTAGACTATCAAATGTTTTTTTTTCAGATCTATGAAGATACCTAAGACATTTTTTTGTTTAGTTGGTCAATTATATGGTCATGGCACCCTATGAGTGCATCTACAGTGATGTGATACTTTCTAAATTCAAATTGTTTGTGATACAAAATGTTATTAGTTTTATGTTAAAGCCATATTTATATTTTTTACACATCTTTTGGTTGGATTACATTCATTTCTATAATGTTAATACTGTCGAAGGCTTGACTGATATTATTTCTTATTTTTATGTTTTCAGCAGTAAAGATTTATTCTACATACTGAATTTGTGGGCATGTGTTAAAAACCAATTTATCTGAAATCAATTTTAGTTATTAAATTCATTTTAAAACCATTAAAGGTGATCCAGAAACTCATAATATTCATTTTAAACTATTTAGAGCCATTTAATTAGGATAAAATACAATTCTGAAAATATAATTTTTACGGACCTGTCTTGTCATAGTGGACCTCACTTAGACCAGCAACCATAAATGTGAAGCTTCCAATTTTCTAACACATTATTTCTAATACCTCCCTAATTCTAAATCTCAAATATGAGCATAATAGACCATTATTTGGTTTAGATGTTATAGCCATTTAAGTGATTTTATTGCTTTTTGCCCCAAAAATCAATTATTTTTCAAAACATTTTTATGGATTTGCGTTACTGAATGTCTAACGGACCTACACACCAAATTTATCGGATACTTTACTTTTTGAATTATATAACGTCATTATCGATTTTTTCCCCAGAAAAACCGTTTACCCTAAAACATACCAAATTTCAGCCTAATCCATCAACGGGAAGTATATTCTAGGGGGCTGCCCCCATTACCAGCGACGTATATCAGAGAGCTTTACCAACGAAGGGTTAATGTTTAATTTTATCGTTACGCTTTAATACCTACCTATCTACATACATATGATAAAATTAATTAACAGTTCTATTACCCATGTTACTTTAGTTATCCCAGCTTAAACTACTACCAATCTTCTAATCCAACCTTAAATTACTAAATTGGTTAAATTAAAAAAAAATAGCAGCAGGACCGTTCAACTCAGTTTTTTAGAACAGTAAGTATTCATTTATTATTATTAAATATATGTTTCAGAAAAATCTGCTGGCCTAGAAATAGTTGAAGATGAAGAAGAAATTTCAGAACCCATCAAGGAAGTAGAAGCAGAAAAAGGAAAGGTGACAGCTGAAGAGAGATTGCATAAAACAAAGGCAAAGCCTCAGGAACAAAGGGTCACTGAACAGAAGACTGAGAAAAAACTTGAACCACAACCAGAAGCTGCGAGTGAACAGATTCAAGCGAAACTAACTGAGACATTTGAAAAGCCTAAAGTTCAAAAGAAAGTGCCGGGAAAAAAACCTGAGCAGCATGTTGTTGAACAAGAAACCCCAAAACAAACAAAAGAAAAAGAAAAACCACTTGTTGTAGAAGAGACCATACCTCAAAAGAGCGAAAAGAAAGTAGAAGCACCTACATTAAAACAGGCTGAAGGTAAAAGACCGGAACAACGTGCTATTGAAAAGAAAAAACCAAAGCAATTGGTTCCTAATGCTGAATGCATGGAAGAACTTTGCATTGAATCTTTTGTAACTAAAGTTGAGCATCCAAATTTGCAACTTTGGCCAAAAATAGAACCGCAACCTGAAGAACTTTTTGAACCAATTGCAAAATTACCAGTTCGTTTAGAACAAGAACCTCTAGAAGAACCAGAACCTGCTCCAGGTCCTATAGTTAAGGAAGAAATTATTCAACCTATTCACTTTAAAAAAGCAGAAGAAGCGTTGTTGGTTCAGGATACACCTAAAATTATTGAAACAAAACCAAAGAAAGTTGAAGAAGTTAAAAAGAAGCCTGAACCAAAGAAACCAAAAGAAGAAGTAACTGTTAAACCAAAGAAAGCTGAAGAAGTAAAGAAAGAGCCCGAGGTTGAAGAAGTTGTAGCTCCAGCTCCAAAGAAAGTTGAAGAAGTCAAGAAGAAGCCTGAACCGAAGAAACCAAAAGAAGAAGAAACTGTTAAACCAAAGAAAGCTGAAGAAGTAAAGAAGGAGCCAGAGGTTAAAAGTGAAGCTGAATTTGATTTACCAACATATGATGAGGTGGATGCTACTTTTGAAGGTTAGTAACAATAAAAATTGAAGTTGATTTTTTTAAATTACATAATTATGTTATAAGTAATCTTTAATTACATTTTTTCATTTTAAAAACAACAGATTATTTGATAAATCAGGTAAAAGTATACGTTCAAAGTGTTATTGTTATTTCTAGACGTTATTTATTGCTTTTAACAACCCTCATAACATATTACCCTTCAAACGCTTATTTTCCCTATCTCAAAAGTTGTATAAGATTATTTTTATATAGCATGAATTTATTAGATTTAAAGCCACTACCATGCTTTGAATTAATAACAATTTCTAGTTTTTATTAAGAAACTTTATATTTTAATTAAGTTTACATTTTCACCATGCCATTTACTCCATTGTTCTGTGTATTCTAATTTTTGGACTAAAAATATAAATTTTCTTACTAAAAGTAATAAAAGAATTATTATTTCAATTCATGGTACCATAAGCATAATAAGAAGGAATTAGGTCATATAAATAATTCTCTTTTGATTAATAAAAAAGATATTTACACTAACCCTTTCACTGCAAGTTATTTAGATACTCCTATTTCTAATACACGGATGAAGAGAATCTTTGTTTAGAAAGAATGATGTAAAATACTATAAAATATTGTGCGTATGTGAGTTAATTTTCAAAATAATAATTAGGTATAAAATAAACCGTATTAACCTTTTTTAATTAAAGTTTAACTTATTGAAACTCTTAAACTACTGACTTTTTTAGTGTACAATAAACAATATTACATTTGCCTCAAATAACTTACCAATAAACGTTAGAACTGTCATAATGTTTTTATTTACATAGATCAGGGATATATTAAAACAAGGGATTGTCAATAACTTTGGGTTGTTTTTTAAATATCCTTGAAACTACTGAACCATTTACTTTGAAATTTGGAACATTAATTTAAACTTAGGTATAAGAAAACTTTTTTTTAAATTTCATTACTTTTGATTTGGACCGGATTAATTGAAAACATAAATTTTGATGGACAAAACTAAACAATAATAATAACTTTTGATATTAAATGATTCAAATATTATTTAACTCCTTTCAATATGTTTATGACACTTTGTTAAATTGGACCTACATATATAGAAGCCAGCCACAACTAAATGTGAAGAGCACAGAACAATAAGTCTGATGAGTCATTTAACAAAAGTTCTACTCACAATCATAATGAATAGAATAGACAAAAAGATCTTGAATGAAATCAGTGAGGAACAGTATGGATTTAGACAGGATAAGGGCACTAGAGACGCTTTTTTTAATTTGAGGATGCTGTGTGAGAGGGCTATAGATAACCAAAAGAAAATATACATTTTGTTTCTGGACTATGAGAAAGCTTTTGACAGGGTGAAACACAAGAAGGTAAAGGAATGCTTGAAGAGATGTAAAATAGATTGAAAAGATAGAAGAATAATTCAAAACCTTTACTGGGACCAAACAGCTAAAGTTAGAGTAGGAGATTCGCTTTCAGAA
>JAUYWI010125028.1:0-10135 GCA_034780595.1 Parotoplana pacifica | reverse complement strand
TCTAATTCTAAAAAATGGTTACTTATTTTTATGCTTTCAAAGTGAATTGCATTAAGTAGGTTTGTCCTGCTATGTCCTGCTTTCAGAGATAAATTTTCATGCTATTTTTTTTGAGTAGGTTGGCAGCCCTACACAATGGTTTGTTGGCACATTACTTATTTCTATGATGTTGAGAAAGTAACTGATAACTAATGACATCAAACAGATATTTTTAAATTCATACTGTTACTTTGTGCCCATAAACATTCCTGTTTTATGTGCATATTCTATATTTAAGGGTTATTATTTAGCTAATCATGAGTAAGGAACAATATTTATGTTTTGTGTATCTTAAAGGAGTTTATAAAACCAATTTGTTTATGTTCCTACATTTTAAACATCTAACCAAAATCAAATATTTGTCAAGGACCTATCTCCATTTCATATAACAACTATAATGAATATTTGTAACTTCTTAATATATCTGTATTCTTCTAAAAACATAGGAGATGTAAACAAATAACAGAATATGTACTAATTGTTTATCAGATATGTACCCAGTATAAAGTAAAATTACAATTATATTTGCCACCATATTTGCATAACAAATTATAATTTATCTTTCATTATTAAACATTGAGATTATTTTAAAATTTTAGATGGTACCTACACTAGTTTTTAACATCTACTATTGACATTTGTGAATGTTTTGGAATTATTATTTCAACAGACAATAACATAAAAATGGCAGCTGTTGATCCAGGTAAGTCTGATCACCTATAAATTTAATCTAGAAGGTGTCTTATAAATCATTGAAAAAGTCAGATAGTATTTATCATTACTTCAGTATCTAATATGTTACATATTGTTGGGTTATTTTTATCATTGTTTAGAATACCCCTGTATAACTATTTATGTATTTAATAGTTAGTTCAAATGCATTTTGAATTGATGATAAGAATTAAAGACAGAAAAATTTATTGTATTTCCAAAAAATAATAAATTTTTGTTATCTCTCATTAATCAAAGTAACATAACAAAAGTTGTATATGAATTATAATACATTTAAATTTGAAATTGAAATTACATCTAGGCCAAGACATAGAGAAGAGAAGATCATATAAGATCACTAAAGTCCACCCACCAATACATGATCTTCTTTTACTTGTAATTTTGAATTGCTTTTCTAATATATTTGATTTTGTTCACAGTAAAACCCACTTTATAAGTATACTTATTGGACTTATAAGTGGGTATATTTATAAAGCAATACAGAAGAAAATGATCATAATCCCTAAAAACAATATACAAGTATATATTGATTAAAGGTGTTTTTACAAATGTACATGTACATAATAATATGCTAAATATGTATACATGAAAATGTTAAACTTTATGAATGAAATCAGAAATGTAGGCATTTATAGTGGAAAAATATAATACACTATATAAACAATTGAATAGTGGATTCAAATGACTGACCATAGGGATAAACCAGGTAATTTTACTTAGTGATAGAGAGTTTGGGACTGATGAAAATGGTAGGTTTTTAAGCAGGTATACATAATAAAAAATCGTATTAATCGAAGAAGATAGTAAAAAATTCGGAACTTTAGAAAGTATAATTATTAACTAACAATGCGTATCAAGCATACATAATAAGTCATTTTTACTTTAATTAAAGAAAATACTTTATTTTAACTAGGCTATTTACGATTTTATTTAGAAACTCTTAATGATGTGGATGAACGCATTCGGACCTTGCTTACTAGATCTATGCACAACAATCGTGCTGGAACTAGTGGCACCTTGCAGGGATCGGATTCTAAGATGACTAATCGAGTGCTTAGAGTTAAATTAGAGTATAAGGGTGAGCATAGGTAAGTTGAATGTTGTTGACCATATTAAACTTAGGGAATCCGGAAAACCAATCACTGTAAGCAAATACGTGAATTTATATTATCAGATTTAGTTCTGACATGTAACCAATCCGCCTCAACAATTTAGCACCCTTTTATTGTCTTTCATAACATTGTAGGGAAGGGGTGATATAATCTTGGTGAACCAGACTTATGCGTGGGACAGTTGATTAGCGTCTTTGAGAATATAGATACAGAACTGTTTAGCAACCTTCTCGAAATTAAAAAAGATAAGCCTGGTGGAGGGTACTTTTTAGTTTTGAGTTGGTGAAATATAATACTGTCCTTTCTGTTTTAGAGATAGTGCTCATTATTTTTGTCTTAATGTAGAAATCTGAATTGTCATCCTTTTGAAGAGTTCTTGAGGTGATGGACACAGCAGTTTCTACTTCTATAGGAACATCGTTATGGTTTTGTAGACCTAGTTTAGCAAGGTGATCGGCCTCGTTACCTTTGATGTCACAGTGGTTTAGAATCCATTCGATTTCCATCTGGGTGCTCTCTTTGTCGATATAATGAATCTGAAGAAATATTAAACTAAATTAGGCATTACTAACATCTTATTTTCCAGGATACGTGGGTTTGAACCGGAAACCTCTGGATTGAGAGTCCTGTGTTCAACCACGACCACCGGTTTGTACATTTGAATTGATGCTTAGAAACATTATTCTACTCGCAGCAAACTAAGTAATTGTACTTCTATATAAACCAAAATTAGCAGACTCTAATAGTTTTTTGTGGGTGTAAGAATGTTCTACAGCACCTATTTTGTATAGTGCGCTGGTCATGTGGTTGAACATGGACTCTCAATCTATGAATACGTACTTTGGGGAATAGGATGTTGGAAACCGCTTGAGTTTTTTTTTTTTTTTTCTGATTCAGATAATGAATCAGTTTGCAGATGTTGGTAACTATTTGGACCTTCTTTTGGTGGTCACATTTGAATTATTTGACAGAAAAAAAGGAATGTTAAGGAGTTGATTTAGACTTTTTTGTTCTCGTTAGCAAAACTCATTATTACATATATTTATTTCCTTATTACAGTTAGTTCTTTTTGGCAAAGCACTCCACGATAATGGTTTCTGGGTTTGAAGGATTTAATATTCGAGCGGTTTATTAAAGCAACATACAGTCTAAGACAAAATTAATTACCTGATCATTTAAATGAATTTATTAATTGTTTTATTTTGAATAAATGTACATATGTATTAATACAGAAACCATTGATCTAATGAATAAATGTTCATGATAAAGATAAATATACACTTAAATAAATTATGTTGTTTTTTAGTCATAGAAGTGTATATTATATTTGAACAGCAAAGTAGTATTTTTATCGGGTACAAATTTAGTCTTAGGCTGTATGTATATCTGAAATGGTTATAGAATTGTTCTAGGCACTCAATAGATTATTGATCCATGCTATAAACTCTGTCAATTTACGTCATCAGAGTTATGTTAGTTTAAAGAATACTATTATTGTACATAGAACATGTATGAAGCCTAATTTACGCTCGTTCCCTCGTCGGCATACCTCTATTACAGTCTAAGGAGGTTTAATTAGAAGAAATAATTATGGCAACATGTACTGTTAAGTACCTACTCATTGACATTTCAACATTTACAGAACTCAAATATGGGTGGTCTACTTATATCTATACTTCACCGTGTTTCTGATTATTGAATATAAATACGTTCATGGGATAATAATTATAATTTACTTCTTTGGCTTAAGTAATTGTATGGGTGTAATTAGTAATATCTTATGTTAGTCTAGTCATTCTGAACATATATGAATTTATATAAACGATTGGAATATCATTTTTGTTTTAGTTGTATTGTATTCTTATCCGTGGTAAATTAATATATTTCTTTTTAGGGCTTTAACATTTGAACGACCAGTTCAGTATGTCGATGTTGTTGCCAAAATCGCCGGAATGCTTGACCTGCCTCAAGTCAATTTGTTTTGTACAATGGCGAATGGTGAGGTAAGTTAAGCCAGACCTAGAAAGTTTTGTTAATTTGTTCTTGAAGACAACACAAATTTCAATTATACCTATCGATACTTTGGCATGGACGCACACTTAAGTGAAAAGTGCAGTGAATGTTATTAAGTACTGATCGCAGTTGCTGTTGACAAAATTCACAGTTGGGTCACACATGACTAATTTGTGTACGATAGGCTAGTAGAAGACTCTTTATGTGGGTAACTATACGTAGAACAGTCAAGTAGATTGAATTTAATGAATTGTAAACAATAACTAATAATTCTACGTACTCGTAGAAGAACTTTTACAGTAAATGAGCAGACATTCCAGATTCATTTTGGATTAAATATACGACTATTATAATGGAACGAACAAACAAAGAAAGCAGAGAAGCTTTTCTGAAATTAGCACTTTTTACAATAAAGGATCACTTTCAGAAAGGTGTAGAAACCTTAACACAATAAAAAAAACTATGAAAAGTGTAGCACTGAAACCATTGAAATGTCTATGCAGAGAAATAGTGCGATCAGGAGAACGAACTATAACAGTATGGATAAGTACTTATATCAACTAAGAAAGAAAGGGTTAGCATCAGATTCAATTATTGTATCAGACATTCTTTTTATATGAGTCACTAAATGTTTAATTTGAAGAAATAAAGCTTTTAATGTTGACATCTACATAATTAATTTATTTAATCATTTTTAAAGGGTATTACATAATATGTTTCAAGATGGCTGAATTCCTAAGTCTCAGGGAATTCTAACTTCTAGAAAACAGGGAATCAGAGAAGGAAAATGCTCAAGTAATTCTGATACATTTTCTGGAGAACCATAAAAAACGGTGGATTTTTGTTGTCATATTTTTGAATTTTAAATAAGTTTTCAATAATCTTTATTCCACCTGTATATCCTGATTTTTTCATATGTTCAGTTGTCTTTTATAGACCATATTATTTGATAGAATGTCTAAATAATGCTACGATTTGAATATAATTTTAATAAGGAAAAACTTGAGAACTGGGATAAATTACGAACATACGTATAGCTGAACGTAATATAAACGGAGTACTTGATATACATATTGAAAGGTGAAATACAATATGATTAATGACTTTTTGGCACGATTTGCATCTCATCGGTAGTAGGGGTCTGTTTGTCAGAGAATGCAAAATGTTATGCTTTTGAATGCCGGTTACAGGTGTAGCATAGTCTACTAATGGAGCCTATGTACTAGACTATGCCTAATGCCTACCACAATTCATCGATTTCTATGCTTAACGTTAGATGCCATGCTTCATTGATTCGTTTGGATCTTATAATATTACGCAGATACATCCATACGTAAACAAGCGTGTGAAATAGTTTCCAGAAACGATGTCTGAATAAGAACTGTACTCTTAGGAGTCATGGGTCAGCTAGTTAAATGTAAGAGTGGTTATAGAGAGAATATTTTTATTTACTTAGGACTTCAATATCATTTATGACAGGTCATTCGGTTGACATGGTATATGCATATTTATGTATTTATAATTGTTTTGGTCATGCCTAATAGATCTTGCAACAAAAACAGTAAGCACCCTCTTGATGAAAGTGGTTTGGTTATCTGAATGCAATGTTAGGTATGCTATAGCAGTAGTAGCTAGTAGATTGATTTTTAGGTAATTTGTAAAATTGTCACATCATAATTTTTGCGTACTTAATACCACTAAATGAACAAACTATTTTCATGTGATTGTTTGTTTGTTCGAATTTCGGTTCGCTGACTATGGCATATTTACCCAGTGTCATGTTTTTAATTGGTGCTATTGATTTCTATTTTGAAGATAAAACATAGACTCTGACATGTTAGCTTTCCATGCATGAGACTACAAAATGTCAAATGCACATGCTTTTAAAAATTTGAAATCACGACAGTATACTGTGATTACTAGGCCTCTAAGAAGAGAGCCGCTTTGACTGAAAAGGAAAATATAGATAAGATAGGTAGTTGATAAAAGTGGTACAGATCGAAATTCCACTTTTATCTGACACTGACGAAATTGAAGTTTTTCTTTGTTCTAATTTCAAAAATAAGATTGGCCATAAAGACTCTAAAAATGGTTAGCTCTCCTAAAACAAATTCTTGAAATAAATGAAAGTAAATATAGTTAGCTAGGGTATTTGGGATTGTTATGGCTCTAATTAGATATTATTAAGTCTTTCAGTACATGAATTAAATTATTTTTTAAGATTTTAGACATAGCAAAAGATATTATAATCGTACCTAACGATTTATGTTTTCTTAAATTATATAAATTTTTGACTTTGTTAGCTCTAAAAAATATTAATCATGTACTGAAATACTTAGTTACTTAGTAATATCTACTTAGAGCCATACCAACCTAAATACCTTAGCTAACCATCTTTAGGCCCTTTTTGGCCAACCTTATTTCATTTATTTTTGTTTTCATAATTATAACTACTTTTAGTAGAAAATCTATTTTTAAATCATTAGAAAGCCGTTCGGATTTTCTCTATAAAGATATCTTGCTCCAAAAAATTAACAGAACCGCAAATTTTGTTAGGTTTATTTTATAATTTAAAATGATGTAACTCACAAACCATACATCGTATTAACGTAATTTTGTTGCCAACAGCATCTAATTTCACTTAAATCGATGGAGTTTCGTTTTGTACTACTGGCATATATTACTCGTTTTTAGGGTGTATCAACAAAACTAAAATGGATTTTTATTGTCAAATTTAAATGTAATCGGTTAAAGTTTAGGCACTATTATTGGTGCTACAGAAAGAAAGAAGGCTCAATTTTACAAAAAAAGTCTAACTTTGATGATTAATAACACGAAAACTACTAAACTTATTTCTACGAAATTTGGACATGTTAACATGACAAAGCGTAATCTAATGACCAAATTTGGTTATTCTAAGTTGTAATTTGTGCAAGCTATGGATGTCCAAAAAATGACCCATTTTCAAAATTCTAAAATATTGCATAGTCTTTTTTCAAATAAACGGAATTTCCAAGTATTTTTTGATATCGTTAATTCTATATTGATTGCTTAAAGTTAATATTGCGTTCATTTCTATTGATGTTAGTAATATTTTAAATATTTCCTATGATTGAAAATATCCAAACGGTATGAAATAGTTTCTATCAATTCAATAAACCAATGTATAGTGGTTTCAACATATTTCCCCTCATTGCATCAGTATAGAGTGTGATTGGGACCCAGGACATCCTGGTTACATGCAGACATAGAGTGAACTATCTACCATCTTATGTCTATAAACATATGCAAGTGTCTATGGGGCTTATTTCTACGGTATTCAGCTATGATAATATCGATGTTTTGTATGCCTGCATGCTAATCAGGTGGTACCGGGGTTGAAGTCTACTCTGTACTAACGAGGGCCAAAATTTGTGTTCCGATAGAGATATTTATGCTAATATTAATGTTTGTGAATTTATTTTCTAGGATATCATAAATTGAATATAAGATTTTGCACATATCCAACAGCGTAGGGATGTAAAGTCAATAAAAGAAAATAGACCGTTTCGAAAATCAATCTTAAGTACAAATAGGTACATGGTTTATTTCACAATAAAAACAGAAAGGACTGTTCATACTGTACCTTCATCTCTGTTTTTGATTTGAACTTTCATGCTCTGCTACGTTTTGATAAAGACACCAAGTTTTTGGGATTCAAATCGATCATCTCCACATTTTACCAATTATTCTAGGAAATATTTAGCCATTACATATTTTCAACAATAGAATGAACTCCATAACTTTATAATCTATCATAAATTTATTTAGACCAAACGATATCAAAAAATATTATAGATCGTGTGTCTATATAGCCATTTTTTTGTACTTTTCTAGGTTTTAGGAGCTCTAGCTTCCCAGAAAGATCTGGAAGGGGCCATCAAATTGGTGGATAACAGTGAGAAGTTTCGTTCCCTACGCCTCCTGGTCACCGCGGTTCCCGGCAGCTTTCACAAAGATGCCCCAGGCTCTGCGCCACCTCCAAACTCAGGAACTGAACCTGAGTATACAACACCGGCTGCTTCGTCCATGTCCGTCCCCATCACTGGAAGTGCGCACATAAATAAATTGCGTAGCGGTTCGCCTCCACCCGGCTCCCTCCATCCACAGGACCAGTGTGATATTATGGGCAGGTCGCCCAGCATTCAAAGTGAGTGGCGATTTCTGTGATCTATTTTTGAGAATTTATTGAAGGAAAGATTGTTATATGTGCTATTGCTGTTCTGCCATGCTCTAGTTAGATGGTAATTTATTAATTTAGTAAAGAAAGAAGTTATTTTTATTTAAAAAAATTTAGATGAGTTATTCTGGAAACATATAAAGATACACATGATTTTATTTCACATTTCTATGATTAGGTGAAGGTGAATTCATTCCTGAGGATTCCGCCGGTACTCCTCTGTCTGTGGACAGCTCTTATTCGGGTAGTAGACAGTCGCTGATCGATAATGCCAACTGGGCCTCTCATGGCAAACTTCCTGGCAGTCCGCATTCGGCTGAGAGGACACGTTCTCGACACAGTGTGGCTAGCGACAGCCAAATCCACTATCATGGTAAGTGGTTTCTAGCATGCACTTATATGTATGTATATCAGTATAATTTAACTGTATTAAATTGTCAAAATGTGTGTATAATGTTCAATTTGAGACTTGCTTGTTCCGAGTGCTACGTATTGTCTTCTAACTAGGCACCGATTTCAGTGACTAATTTTCAAATTATTGATCTTATTTTATGTGATTACCAAACCTAGCACATTATACATATATTTAAAATATTGTAGGTAGAACTTAAAACAAGAATGTTCAATGATTGATGACGTAGGTCGGTAGTACGTACCTACGCTAAAGAACAAACACGTTTGACTACCTAAACGCTTTTTCTATTGTTGTACTTCATTTTTAGTGACCCAGTTTTACTATTGTACTGAAGTGCTTAGTTCTCTGTTTCTTTAAAAATTCAGTCAATACACCTGCTCAGCTGTTTCTGCTTTACCACATGGTGAACCAGAAAATGAGAAAAACCGGAAAATCCTGTATAATGTTGGTAAATCAGTTTTCATCAGATCTTAAACTTAGTCTATTGATGATATCTTTTCTACTAATTAGTTATTCATTGATCATATTCTGTAATCTCAACCATCCACCTACGTAACTATGTAATCGTATTAGCATAGATGTCAATGCATGTTAGATATATCTTTTTGGTAGTGTTGTGTGTTGGATTGGATGGATATTGTTCTATATAATAGAATAGTAGCTGAGTGAGATTAGAAAATGCGTACGGCGATCGTTTATGAAGTTATAATTATTTTATAAGAGATTGTGAAAAGTCATTGAAGGTAGCTATCTATATTGACTTATACTAGAGATCAATAAATAATGTATAAAATTCCAATGGCAATTTATTGATAGTTAAACAAAAACCGTATGTGGGATAGGTAAGTATGTAACTTTATGTTCTGTGGTTGATTGAATGTTGTTTATTTAGAAATTGGCTATTTGAATTTATTGAGTTGACTATATAGGTACTGAATATTATAGCAGATTTAATTTCGAATCCTCATTTGCAAGTCCTACTGTTTTTGTGTTTAAGAGTAATAATAAAAAAAACAGGTATACTTTGATAAAAATATACTATTTATTTATATTACTCGCAAATGATAGCTCAGGACAGCTGTTTCGGTCTTATTGGACCTCATCAGCTAGGCATAATCATTGCCTGAGTAATGTAAAATGTTCGTATATTTCATATCAAAGCATAAAGGTAATGAAATTTTGCATATAAAGAGAAAAAGTAGAAGACATTCAGAAGAAAAGTATTGGAAGCCTGTTTTTTTTATTAAAAGGCGGTCACGCTGTCAAAGCAGGTTCTGGCCATTTAATGTGTTTAAGAGTAATAATATAAAAAACAGCTATACTTTGATAAAAAGATACTACTTATTTATATTACTCGCAAATGATAGCCCAGTACAGATGTTTCGGCCTTGTTGGGCCTCATCAGATAGATAGGTACTGAATATTACAGCAGATTTTATTTTGACCCTTATTTGCAAGTCCTACTGTTTTTTTTGCTATTGAGTTGATGATGACATTGGTTTGCGAATAGCGGTTTTTATTTGCTAATACGTCCATCTTCACTTATATTTTTGTGTACATACACACAATACGTACATCATATCAATTTCTTTGGGGAAAAACAGT
>JAUYWI010125017.1:0-10135 GCA_034780595.1 Parotoplana pacifica | reverse complement strand
GTAGGCTTCTCTTTTCAGATAACCACAACCGGTAAAATGTTTCTTTGAGCATTACATACAGATATTATTGTTTTAATGTTAAAATTATTATAATAAACTAGGGCTCTTACCTTGAAATAGAAAATGAACCAGGTGAAATTTGAAATTCCATTTTCTGTGTCCTGATTGGTGAATGGATTTATTCAATAATAAATATTATAGAGCAAACAATGTCTCTTGTTGTTTTCCATTTTAGTTAACTGACTCGGTTTATAAGAGTGGCGACCCACTTTACCTTAAATCACCCTTCCTAAGAAATAAACAATATTTACATTTATTAAAAGCACCTTTATTTATGTGCGGAACAAAAAATTGTAGATATACCAGACCTACCTACCTATTAATAAAAAGTGTTACTCAGAGGTCGTATATGAAAAAGATCTACGGATCCAATTATATTTTAACTACCTAATATTAAAAAGTAGTAAATATTGAAGTCAAAATTACATTAAAAGTCCGGCTAAACAAGTCATATTTTACTATTATAAAAATATAAATATTAATTTGTCATAATAACATAGGATCTTGTAAAAAATGTTGTGTGTTAAAAGTTCAGGAAATTCATAATTCAATACATCAATTCCGATCATATTTCAGAAATATTCTAAAATAGGTTCTATGTATTTCCTGAGATTGTTATGACAAACTATGAAATAAGAAGCACAATGTTCACAATTTTTTTAGCAAATAAACTACTTAAAATATGTTTTATTAAGTTTTCTTTGTTTTAAAGGAAAATTCTGATTTTTTCACAGATTTACAATTCAGTAAAAAACAGATGTATTGAGCTGTAAATTAGAAAATAAAGTTGAAACATTTGTATCGATAAAGGTGTAAAATTAAATTTAAAAAATTCTTCAAAACGACTTTTTAAAACATTTAAACTCAATAAATAAATTCTATTATTGGTTTAAATATGAATCTAATCCTAGACTCTAAATGTTACAGAATAATATCACCATATTTGTTTTCTTTATTTATTATTAATGTATCACAAAATCACAGCCAATCAAGTGACTGGATTTGCTCATGAGTAGCAGAAGTTTTTCATAAAAAAGACATTTTCGTAAGACGTTAAAGTATAATACTTTTCTACCTTTTTCAAATTATATTATAAAACATTAAACAATAAAAAATCATTTTATAAGATGAATCAATTGCTTACCGCTTTTCATAGCATTATTTTATTATGTATAACCGCTATTTGTTCATAATTAGCTACTTATGTACGAATTTCTATTATATTTGATGCACTAGTTCGGCCTAGATTACAGCCGTTCAAATTGATTGCAACCCAATTAACAAATTGCACATTATGATAGTATAAGATATTAGAAATTCCTAATTAATTTCAGAAAATCTAAATTAAATCTAAATTATTCGCAGTAAAATCCCATTTTCTCCACGTCTGCTAGTGCATTCACCCACCACCTTATCCAAGCCAGTAATCAAGCGGAAATAGCAATATATCTAAACCTAAAAAAGTGGACGGTCAGCCGAATCATCAGCTGGTATCACACTACTGGTACAACTCTTGCAACCCGCACAGAGCGCTGTGGACGCCGCCACATTTTGGTCCAGCAGCTGCACGTTGTCTGCTCTCGCCTCCCTTGGCGATCCACGGCTCACATCAGGCCAGCTACAGCATGAAGTGGGTGGTAGCATCGTCAGGCGCAGTTTGATCCGCAATGGCCTTGTCGCCCACCGCTCAAACGCTGCACCAGGTCTCGTCGCACCAAGCAAGGAGTGTTCATAGAAAATCTTGGTCTGTTACAGTCCATTGTAGAGGTAGTAAGACGGGTCTGTCTAAGATGGTGTGGTCATGTCCTAAGGGGAAGAAACTAGTGGTGTAAAAAGGGCAAGGAATCTCGAAGTAGAAGGCCAAAGGAAAGAGGGCGCCCAAAGCTGACCTGGAAAAGTATGCCCGTGAGAGAATGTCGTAAGGTTGGATCGAAGATGGAGATCAGGAAGATAGAAAGCCCAGGAAAATTGGTGTGGCCAGTCGGAAAGAATGAGGGTCGGCGACTCTCTGTCAGAGGGAAGTAAGCCGACCTTTTAAAAACAACTGATATTAGAAATCTTCCCAAACAGTAGAGCCAAAAATAAGGAACAAACGGAGTAAGGCATCCAGATAGAAGACAATGAACCCTCACTGTAACAGAAAGAATTTGAATTCTTCCATATGTTATCAGACAACAACCGCATAAAATGAAACCAATTGTGTTACCGACAAAGTGCAAAGATGAATTAAATACAGAACCGTTGAATCGCGCTGCCTTGTATTGTCACTGTTACTCGCATAATTTATAGATTTTATATTCTAATATTTTCACATTTTCCCTGTTTGTTAACGTTTCTACTTAAAGCTTAATGCATATTGGAAAGTATTTTATAATTATTTGAGGAGGTTTCTTCTAACCTATGGTCGATAACCTTTTTCTATGTCATGGCTAATAGCCGCAATATGATTTCCCATGAGACACTTATCGGCAGAATTTGTTTCGAAAAATCAATAAAGGTACTGAAACATTAACAGGTCCAAAATATAAAGTTTGTTTGATTTACTGCAAATATGATGTGCAGGTCCTCTATGAACACAGTAAATAAACATTGTTTTGTATATTTTGTCTGAAAACGTAGAGACTGCTAGATATATTTAAAATAAGTATACATATATGTAGACAACCGTTTTAGCGATTTATTTCAATTGATCTATGAATTTGTGCACAGAAATTTATAGACAGATACAAAGTAGATTGGACTTTTGCTCTGTACCTTAGGCTGTTCTTTGAGACAAATTTGGTATACACATTTTTGTGTTGTTGGCTATACGCAGTCATTCAAGTTTAGGACGTTATTTTGGACACCCTGTAGACAAACTTTTATAGAAAATGTTTTTCTTGAGGTTTTTTTTATAGGTATAATTAAAAAGTCGTAAATATAGTTACGTAATCGGATGATTTTAAACGAAAAAGACTTGTTGTTGGTAGTCTTCCAAAATTGTGGCCCTTTTCTGTACAATAAATTCTGTACGACTGTTTTTTATACGACTAATTATATTTTTTGTAGGACTTTTTAAATATGTATTACAAATTTTGTCATGTCCTATTTATTCTGATTACCTGTGTTATAAAAGTATTAAATCTATTATAAGATAGCTTGATAGAAATATCATTATTGCTCCATTTCACGTGTGTCGTACGTAACATTTACAATTTTTGAATAAAACTACTAAAATTGGCTTTATTCTCAGGTATTTGACTGGTTTATTAATGCAAAAAATAGATTTTTATACACCTTTTAAACATAATAAATTATTTCAATTTTCTATCGTGACGTAGGGGACATAATATAGAAACTAAAGGTTTTTTGGTGATTATTTAAAACTGAAACTCTGTGATTTGGATACTGCAGTCATTATTTTAAACTTAATATTAACTTCACTATAAAGTATCTAAAAAATAAAATTTGGAACCAAATTTAAAAAATAAATAATTGCTGGATTGTTGCTAAGAAATATTGTATCAGCAACAAGGAAATGTATAAATTCATTACAAAAGAAGAAACGTCAAACCCTAAATAAATTAAATCATATTTAGATGTTTGCTTTTACTGAGCATAAATAAATGCCGTATTAAATAAACGATATTTTAAAACTTTGTAGCTAGAAAAACAAAATTATCATACATAGTTTATTAAAGATATCTAAATAATACTCCATTTTCTATTGTTCACCTTTCCTCAAATAATGATATTTGTTTTGGTCGATAATGATTTTGTTTGCTCTAAATATTAGAAAAAGGTTATCTAAAAACTCAATAGTACCTAAAGTAGTAGAAAAATTAAATAACTAATTTAAAATCTGGACATATTCCCACTTATCGGATTGTTTATCATCTAGCTAGAAGATATTTTTATCTACTAAATTATTTAGTTGATTCAGGGACATCTAATTTGTGATCACATCAGGTACTGTCAACTCTATACTTTTGTTAGCGTATAAAAGCCCATTATTCATATTTCTGAAATTACTGAACCAATTGCTTTGAAATTTGAGTTTATAAGAGAAACATAGTTTTAAAACTTCAATATCACCTTTGGTTTGGAGCGGCACAGACGGCCGACAATTTTGAATGGACTAGAACTGAATAATAATAACAACTTTTGATATTTATTGATTCAAATATTATTTAGCAATTATTTAACAATTATTGATTTTTCACCTTATAGCTTAGTATTTATGATAGATATGAACTATTGCTTAAGAAGACTATATGACTGGGCGCCCATTCTTAAACCGTTTCCAATAATTTGCACCTAATTTGTTTTCTGGATGTTATAGTTCTTAAATTAACACTGTTCTTGCAAAATATTTGTCAGACCTATAAAATATGAACTGAAAAAGAAAAGAATATTTATTCACCATACCTAGACTGTATACTTATTAGAATAGTAAATTCCAGAATAAAATATTTTAAGTTTGATTGACCATCTTATCATACTTCAGCTTGGGCGTAGAACAAGATGCATCTGATTATGTAGTTTTGATTTGATCTTGAAGAGTTGTCGTTTTTTATGTTGAAGCCATATATTTTTTAAACATCTTTTGGTTATAATATAAAATAAAATGGACAAAAGATAAAAAATATAATGTTAAATAGATATTTCGCCAAAGGTTTAATCAATATAATTAACAATGAATAAATTTAAATATCAAGTCGACAATTTAAAAATTAATAGGTGGGCAAGAATTATTTTTTTTATTTATTAATTATTAATTTTTGAATTGTCGACTTGATATTTAAATTTATTCATTGTTAATTATATTGATAAAGTCTTTGGCGAAATATCTATTTAACATTATATTTTTGATCTTTTGTCCATTTTATTTTATATTATATTATCCACAATTTCACTGTACAATAATAATGACAGCAGTAATGATAATTACTTGATAAATAATAATTATAACTCAAACTGACCAACTTGAACTTTCAATACACTTCCTTGTGTGGACAGCAATGTTTCGTGATACATTCCGAGGGGTTGGTTGGGATATTACAACAATTTTGTGTGAAATGTTTTCGTACAAGCCTTCCAATGTGTGTGCCTTGTTGGCGTCTACAACATCTTTTAGCATTCCCCATAAAAATAGTCTGATCAGGAGAGCGTGCAGGGTAAAATCCTTTGTTTAATACACATTGACCAAAATATTCTTCCAGCATACTCAGTGTTGCATTTGCTGTGTGGGCAGTTCGACCATCTTGATGGATTAAGCACTATTAAGCTTATTTTCGGTGAGTGTTTCAACAAAGAAACTAACGGTACACAGGCGCAGTTACTGTTGTTTCAAAAAAACAGACATTCATACGCTGACTAGACATGGCTACCCAGACCCCAACCTTTTCTGAATGAAAAGCTTTCTGTTCAAAGTTATATTGAGAATTTTGACTATTGACATAACCACTAAGGTAGAACCATGCCTCATCTGTCCAGAACAAAATAAACATTCTCCTTCTTCACTTTCTGCTACGCCCACCAAGCAGTCACAAAATGACATACAATTATCGAAGTCTGGTCCATGTAGTTCGTGTACAACAGCTCTTGTCTTATGTGGATAAAGGCTCAACGTTCGAATAGCTGAAGTAGTGGGAATATCAGTTTGCGAGAAAGTTGACGTTGTTGGATTATCCATAATCACCGCTTGCACTTCTGGCACCCTTTCTTACTCCAATAACGGTCTACTTGAACGCTTTTCATCTAACACAGAGCCCAATTTACGAAATTTATCAACTAAACGTTTGATTGTTGACTTGGCAGGAATGTCAGCATTGAGATACAAGTTAGATAGAGCCTCCGTCACTTCTGCATAACTGTTACTCTTAAAATAATGTTCTAATAGGCACACATGTACTTGCGTTGTAAACAACATGATGCTTAAATATCTATGTAATAACTTTTGTAAAAGTAATACTCACTACAAATTTTCAGCTTACATAAATAAATAAAAACAATAGATTTAAACATACACAGAAATACCTGTATGTTTTTTATTTTGGGTTGCGTGACTTTGGAACCCCCTCTGAACTATTTAAAAACACAATAATAGCAACATTCAACATTCTTTTTAATGCTAAGAACATAAGTTTACTTGTTTTTTTAAATGTTAACTAGGTATGTTTATGGATATGGTTATAAAGTCTTTTTTTGTTATATCAACCTCGTAGCCTATCAGAACAGACATAGTTATTGTGATTGGACAAAAATGTAACAAATCAGATAGCAAAGAAAATTATACCTTTAACCACTTCCAGTGAATTAATTTGTTATCACAACTTTTTTATCTCAACACTTTTATCAAACAATAAAACACTTTAAACATAATAAAATGCAATAGCCATTGTTTTTGAAGACAAATCCGTTTCTCTTTCTTAATGTGACGTTTTCATTTATTTAGTTGCAATTCTTTTGGCTAAATCATTCATATTTCTAACACAGCTGTTTGCATTTGTGATACTAGTTCGTTAAAAGTAAGCAGTTTGACTTTCAAATTAATAAATTGATCGATTATTTTAGGCAGTGTTCAGAACCTTTTAAGCTAGACGTTTTCAGATGTTCACAGAGCTATTTAATGTTTGCGCTCGGAGTACCAATTTGAATCTCATTAGTTGTTCAACAGAGTTGCAACACACTGCCTCTACAGTGCTAATTGTTACACTGCATTTGCCTTTTGTCCACCATCGATATAATCGTTTTCATATAATCGTATGGGTATTGCTACTTGATGAATTTCTCTTGGCACAAATATCGAAAACATTGATCTGACCCTTTTAGAGCTCATGATTTATTTAGATGGTGAATGGTTACTTGTAACTAAATTTTGTTTTTTATTATTGTGAATTATACAAATGTTCGTTTTTAATGTACTTATCAGCATTTGAAACCTAATAGGCCAAATAAACCGGGTTACTATACAATATATTCATAGAATAATCGGACAAAATTTAGATTTTTCGTTCATCCACAAAATTGGTCACATCGATAAAACAATGGGACATTTATGATCGAAAGAATAGAGATTACTGAACATTGTTTTAGGCGATTGAGATTAGAATTTCATAATTATTGTCTACTGTATACTTAATCACTAAAGCGGTTACGTATTAGTCTGTTGCTTTCGCTGTCGTAAATCGTCTACTGCAGTTCTGTTGGTTTAATCTCCCTTAAGTAGACCAATCAGTAAACGGACCAATCCACAAATAAGTTTTTTTAAGTTACATACTGTTTATTTCTAAATTCAGATAAATTCATTTTGTATTATAATCAATATCTCAATTTGATATTATTTAACTGGTTAAAATTAATCATTAAAAACTACTTTCCGTATATTAGTTAATAGTCTTAAAAAGGAATATTTCTCAAACTCATATGAACGATCTGAAATGTCACATTTTATCTAAGTGCATCTCTTTGACAAAATTTGTTTGCGCTGTATATTATTTTGTTGTAATAGGTATTACGTGTGCATCACAGTATTCACGTTTGGGATAATTACCATATTATACATTGTTGGTATAAATGTAATGATTCCATCATCTCAAAAGTTGATTTTGATCTGCCTTTTAATTCAACTAATGCATATTCAGCCTTTTACAATTTAAATAATAACTAGATTATGGGGAGAGTGACGGTTGTGTACACATAAAACTGGGAATTTTATTATTGAGACTGTTTTCAAATGTTTGAATAAACATTGCCGTTGATAAAACAAATTGATCTAAATTGGAAATTATATTAAGAATAGATTTACTTTGATAAAAATAGACTACTTATTCATATTACTCCAAAGTGATAGCCCAGGACAACTGTTTCGACCTTGTTGGGCCTCATCAGCCAGGCATAATCACAGCCTGAGCAATATAAAAATTTCGTATATTTCATATCAAAGTATAAAAGAAAGGAAAATCGGTAATAGTTGCATAAGAAGAGTGAAAATTCCTATGTTTACTGTTAGTTAAACAGTAGAACATTAATGGATGCAACATACAGATATCCAGGAATCTGGTACGTGTGTTAACGCTGATTTTGTAATTGAACAGAGCGGATTTAGACCAAAGACCATAGGATCACTAGTTCAACTAGCTAACCTCTAGGCTACTGCATGTAACAATTAGTCACTTTCTGGGGTCAACCTAATGTTTACAATTCATATAGTTACGGTTGCAGATTAGATGTCGTAGTAGAATTGATAAAATTGACATATGGTAGATAGTGTTAAGAGTAATAATAAAAAACAGGTATATTTTGATAAAAATATACTACTTATTCATATTACTCGCCCAGGACTGCTGTATCGGTCTGTTAGATCTCATCAACCTGAGCAATACAACTTTTCGTACATTTCATATCACAGCATAAAGTAGAGGAAAATTTGCAATAGTTGCATAAGAAAAGGGAAAATAGAAGACATTAAGAAGAAATATGTTGGAAAGCCTATTTCTTTATTAAAGCGCACTCATGCTGTCATGCTAAGTCCTGGCCAATTAATGTGTATATTTTTTTAATATTTTAAGTAGACTGATGCATTTTAATTTATTAAAAAACAAAGTATCGATTTACCCTAATAGAAAAATCCATATATGTACGTATTTATATTAGGACGGTTTTTCCCCTTATTTATGGGATGAGACATCAGTTTATAGCTGACAGCCAACTAACACTTTTTAATATTTCCTAAATAATATTTTACCTGCTTTCACTTTATTATTAAATTATGAATTGTTCATTTAAAGCGCATATCATGTGTTTTGTCTTTCATTGAACAAGTTAAAATCAATATTAGGAACATGACATTTAATTAAATAATCAAAAGAACGGATACTGAATAACCAGAATTTCCGATACGTCTAACAAAACCAATATTTGTTTCTTTCCAACAAATTGTTAGTCAACTTTGTAGAAAGTCATTTAATTCGGATTAATTTGTCCACACATTATGTTTCATTTCCTATAAAATATGTAAGTTAGATAGGTACTAAAAATACATAACTGGAAGATAATAGTAAAGTTTTATTTTTCCATTTTAGATCTTTAGTTAATAACCTTTCAATCATAATGTTTATGTGTTTAATTGTATGTCGAGTTTCTGTTATCTATTTTTAACTTTCAAACATCTTTTTGACGTATTTCATACAAAACCGTTGCTCGTATTACTTGCCATTAAAAAGGATCTCTTTTCTGCTAAAAAAAACTTGTCAAACACAGCATTTGTAAAAGAACACGTCTATTAATTGAATATTCGTTTGCTATATATTTTACTTTTCAAGTTAATTAGCGAAGTTTGTTTAATATATTTTAGGGGTTCTGAAACATATGTAGGTATTGATGTATTTCCCGTAATCTGTTTAAGATGTTTAATGTTTGTTAACATAATATTTGCTAAAATATTGTTTACAAACATTTTCGTAAAAAATTAACTTAAAAAGATATTTTGCAAAATCACTAGTACCTCACTAAAACAACGGTTAATTTAGCTAAATAAAAAATATATTTCTATTTGTTAACACTATGTAATTTATCCTATATCTTTCAGGTCTAAACTTTTTCATACTTACTCGTATGATAGGTAAATAGATACGAAAATTACAAAAAATAGTAGTTCGATCTCCTTCGCCACAAAATGAATATTTATTTAATTAAAAAAGTAAAATTATCCACATATACTTATTTTGTCCATCTAGTTTTGGATCTACATATATTGATCATTCTCAAGGTTTCACAAAATATTACAAAAGAGAAAGTGATTTGTTCCAGATAAACAAAGTAAATTAACCACATCGAAAATTAAAAAAGCTTCAAAATAGAATTGGAGGATTGTATACTTTTAACATTTAACCAATGGTCTAAAAGAGGTAAAATATTATCAATAGAATCTTCCCTGGTCAACTTGAATTTATTAACACTGTTGAACCCAAAGACGTTATATAGTTAGACTAGACGGATTACTTGTTTAAAAATCGGTTATTGTTTACAATTTAATTTCTCTTTTCTGATTGGCAAAAAATAAAAGACGTTACCATTGGGAGCCTCAATAAAA
>JAUYWI010125006.1:0-10135 GCA_034780595.1 Parotoplana pacifica | reverse complement strand
ATGAACATGGCTATGGCTGTCTTGGTGGCTTATACCGTCTTTCAACTTCTGTTGTATGATATTTTGCCAAAATATGGAAATGTGCCTATCATAAGTAAATAGAAATATTATTTTGATTAGTTGATCAAAAGCGTCCACTATCTATGTATTTAAATAATATATTAAAAACTCGGACATTTTAATAATTATAAAGAAAAGCTAAATTGGTTCAAACTTTTGATATTATCAATTAACAGACATTAGGTAATTAATAGCATCATAATATATTTTTGTGGTACTTTTGCGGCAAAAATTCCAGATCCAAATATTATTCAATATATATTTTTTAGGTATCATTGTGGCCGTTTATCAATCATTTGCAACTGCATCGCTGCTGGCAACCTCTATAATTATCAAAGTTTATCACTATCCTTCCCATAAAAAGATTCCTCGATTCATTGAACAATTGGTTGCATCTGACTTCAAATTTCTGCCCAAGAAGATCAGTAATGGATCAGCTTCAGTAGTAACAAATAGTTCAATCAATTGGCACGATGTTGGTCGGTTTTTAGATTGCATTTGTTTGGCAGGATTCCTATTTTGTTATGTTGTGTTTTCACTGGGACTGGTGTTGGCCATACAATTAAGAACATAGACAAACGTTTGGTTTTCAAAACGTACATTTCAATACATTCATCATAACTAATTTCAAACAATCAAGCAAAGCTGGAAACTGGTACAGTTTGTACCTGCATACAATATAATACAACACAAATCTTTTTCTATTTGATACTGTTTTTGATCTGATTACGTAATATACCAGATAAATAGATAAGGTGTCTGTCCAATATTTGCAAAAAAAATATCAAAACAATATTGTCAATTCCTCACTTTTTCTGATTTATTTTTTTGAAAAAAATGAAATATTACTACAAACTATTAAAGGTTTATGTACCTAATGTTTGTTATAACCCTTTGACAGTGAAATCATGGATAACAGGACGCGAAGTTTAAAATCCAATTGAGGATTGCATGGACTATCCGGATAGGGAGATGATTATTTGAATTTTATTTTTTTCAAGTTTCAATATATGCATCATGAAGGAAATACTTTTAATAGCAAACAAGGATTGGATTTTGAAAATTTGAGAGTTTTTGTCCTAGTGCATGAAAGATGTATGTCTAACTTAGATGGGGACAGTATAGTAGAAACACATCATAATTTTATTCAATTTAGATTAAATTAGTATTTAACATAGAGACATAAATTTTGATGAATTTAGTTTTAAATATTTTCATGGAGAGTCGTTTATCAAACAAATGAACAACGAATACCATAGAGTCAATCAGAATTTACTCTCAAAACAAATAGTCTTTTCAATATAACTATATAAGATAGTTTTTCGTCAACCTGCTTCAGTACTGTGCAAATTTATTGCAACCCAAGTAAAATTTTAGATGATTTTAGATTATTATGAAATATTTTATTTTACAAGTAATTTATTTTAAGCATAATTACAGTACCAATAGTAAAGATATAATATAGTCTTAAATAGAGTTCCAGTGTATAAAAAAGTTTCAATATCCAGTGTGACTTCACTTTGGCGACTGAGTTTGGCGACACGATTTGGTATTGTTCTACAGGTATTTTGAATCATCCTTATGATGTCAACATCATTGTGCAATATTTGCTGCACTGCTGCAATCAGCTCGGGCGGGTGGTATAGGCACGCTTGTGGACCTTGAATTTGAGAAACGACCAGATGTTCTCAATATTATTCATGTGGGTTGACAGGGCAGGACCCGAACGCCATTCTGCTGCAAGGAGTTGATTATACGACGGGCTGTGTGTACTGGGGCATTGTCGTGCATAAATAAGAGGTTGTCACCATCGGTTGCAGGCACAGCATGAGTCACAAGGATGTCCACGTAACGATATGTTTTTATGGTGCCATGAATAGGCACTATGGCCCCAGGGACATTTCTGGTGATGCAGCCACAAAACTACCTTAACCTGGAAAGTACGAGATTGCACAGTGTGTGCGTCGTTTATTGCTCCTCCTGTGTCCCTGCGCACGAAATGTGACCTGGCAGCACCAGCCTCGATGCCAATCTCGTCACTAAAGACTACATTGCGCCACTCATCTGTTGAGTTGACTTTAGTTGTACATGCAGCCAAGGTCTACTCGTACTTGGACGAAAACAGAAACCTTATATTTGAAGTTGTAAGTAACATTACAAAAAACTAATTGCCCTTATTTTAAATACATTAAGTAAATGAAATTTGTTTCAATAAAATCAAGATCGCAATGTCGCCATCGTCACTATACTGATCCGAATGTTGCAACATTGACAGAAATCTGTTCTGCGCCAATCTTCCACTTTTAGCGACTCCCATCCTAAGAAGTTTTGCCTTGGTCCCAATAAGTCCTAGGTTTTACCTTTCCTCTCCTTCCTTCCACTCTTCCCTTCTTTTTTTCTTGATGGAATTATGGCATTTGACATGTCCAAAGTATCGAAGCTTTAACTCTAGGCAAAATGTAAAAGCTAGTTCATCTCGACATTCGATGAGCCGTCCTTAGAATTTGAAAACCTTTTCGATAGAATGTTTGCTCAAACGCTTGAATTATATCTTCCTCATTTTTGGTGAGTAGCCAAGACTAACAACCCCAAGCGATGATTGAAAATTTAGAGATCGCAATATTCTCAGCTTAAGTTCTTTTTTCTATCCCTTTCCACAGCTTTTTAAAGATGTTTAGAGCAGTTAAACACTTTTTTATTTTCGGTCTCAATAAGCTCACCATCAATTCTGATGTCAATGGCATCATCATCGCATTTGTCTAGGCTCATGATCTTAGTCTTTAATACATTCACTTTCAGGCTTGCGTGTTAACTGTTCTTTTTATCAGCTTGAAGATGTCTGCTTTCCATCTTACGTTCTTGAGAGAAGTGTTGTATTACCGACGTATCAAAGTTCAAGAAATTTTCTGCCTCCAAAGGTAAGACCCATACAGTATTGTGCAATAAATTAGCAACTCTTATAAATTTAATTACATTTACAATTTATTTAGAGGATAACAATTAATTACATAAAGTAATATAAAGATACAATTATTAGTGTTACCTCAAGGGATTAAAGAGAGTAAGTGGTACTGATGATCAAACCCCTGTGGTATAGTTAAGGTATAAGGTATTTAAGCTAAAATAATTATAATTACATACATTGTGCATACTTATATACAACATATAGAAACATTTTCATATATGTTTTATTATGGAAAATGGTTAATTTCTATATCCATTAATACAAAATGAATCATCTTTAACAAGATCTATTTATACAATCCATGAAAACTCGAACAAAACAAAATATACACAAAATATAGTGTTTCTGATTATACAATCACTTTTAAATCACATATGTACTCAAGGATTTATTGTTCATGATGATACAATCACTTTTTATATGGATGTTCTTAAACCTCTGACTCTGATATTGAATTATGTCGATGTTTGATATTTTTTCTTTAAAGGTATCTATCTCTATTAAGCAATTGTTTTAAATAAGTGGGCTCACAAACCTGAAGCAGATTGTGTAGATTTTATTTGTGTAGCTATAATGTTCAGCAGTTATTTTGAAATTGTTTTTGTTTCTTAATTCTCTGATTGATTCATAATTTAGTTGCATATTAGGTAAGGCAATATTTACTTTATATCTATCATGGACAATTTTAATTTTTTTAATATTGTTTTCATTATGTATAGTATTAGTTTTTTAAAGTCTTTTTTTAAATAGTATTTTGAGTTTTCTGTAATTGTTTTAACCTTTTACAGTTTCTTTTACCATATAGTTCAATAACATAGTTTATTAGAGAGAAAGACAAGTATTTGTAAACTAATATAGTAGGTAGGGAATTGACTGTTTAGAGTACATATTACCTTGTCCATTTTACATTGTCCTATATATTTTGTATGAGTTTTTGCTCAAATTGTTTATTACCAATTTTTATTGTAGGCTTCATAATACTGTTCTTTTGTCCAAAAATTAAATAATGTGTTTTATCAGTATATAGGGTTAATCTGCTACTATCTGACCAGTTTTTACATTTACTTAATGCTTAATTACTAATGCTTTCAAGAGATTTAATATCACTATGAGAGCAGAATAGACTTGTGTCATAAGCAAATAAATTAAATTCATGATCTTCGGCTATTTTTTTAATATCATTTATATATAAGGTGAACAAGAGTGGTCCTAATACACTGCCTTGAGGTACACCATATTTAATTGGTTTAATAGTTAATGAAGTGCCATTAATTGCTGTATAGACATATCTATCAGTGAGATAGCTTTCGATAAGTGTGGGTGTATGGACCTCTGATTCCATATTTATATAATTTCTTTATTAGATTATTATTGTCTCTGCTATCAAAAGCTTTTTTGAGATCAAGGAATATACCAACAACCTTATGTTTTTGTCTAAGTTTATCTATAATGTAATCATATGCAAAATTCAAAGCTTCAATAGTATTATTACATTTTTGAAAGCAACATTGGTTAATCAAGGATATTGTCTTTGTCAATAAATAAAGTTAAATCTTTAAGAATTTGTTTCCAAATATTTTGTTAGAATCCGAAAGCAAGGATATAGGTCTATAGTTATATCTTTCACTTCTAAATTAGTTATAAGTGTTAAAAGGATAGAATTATTAGTGGCTTCAGGCATGCACCTTAGAAAATCATTATAATTTGTGGTTATATTTGTACTCAATTTTTCAACCAATAGTGGAAAAGTGAATATTTAAACAATTAGCTATATCAATGTTATTGGTAATATTTGAACCATTTACACTTAATATTTTTCAGTATTGTTACTTTTACTTTTCTTATTTAATATTGTGTTAATTTCACTCCACTTTTTATTTTGACAAAAGGCTAAAAAGTTTAGTGTAATAAGCTAGTTTTGCTATCTTAATGGCATTATTAAATATATTTCTATAATTTTTAGATACTCTTTCTTTTTTAGGGGAATTGTTCTGTTTCCATTTAATGTACAGTTTTTATTAGTTTTTGCTGATTTTTTAATACTTTTTGTAAACCAAGAGTTTCTATTTATTTTCTTACTGCTTATAGATTTTAGTGGAAAAATTTTCTCATGGAGTAATTCTAGAAATCTTATGAATTTATTCCATATTAGGTTTGAGTACGTTTCAGAATTAATAGTTAAAATATTTGAGTAAGATTCTTATCATTTTTGTTTTAAATTTAGCGATGTTTTTAATATTTATTATTCTCATAATAGGTTTTTTTGTTTGTTGCGTTTTGTAAATCAAGTTGACTGAATGTGCATTGATGATCACTAATTGGATTGTGAAAAATACCTCTTATAATATCTGTCATTTGATAGGTTTAAAGTAAATATGATCTGTTATAGTTTTGAATTTGATGTAATAGTAGGTTCTTGAATGAGTTGTATATAGTTTTTGCTATTCATTTTATCAAAATAGTTATTTGATCTGATTATTAGAATTATATTTACTATAGTCAATGTTGATGTCTCCAGCAATTGTATAATATTAGCTTTATTTGAATTTTTTTAATTCTTTACTAGAAACATATGGGTGCTTGTATATTCCACTTATTGGGAGTATAAATATTTTGAAAGTAATGTTAATTGCTACATTTTCAATTCCCTTTTCTTTAATAGCAAGTTCTTCAATTTTTTTATGATTCAGTAATTTTTTTATTAACTATCATTAAAAAGTTTTACAAAATGTAATAAAATCATTACACTTTCCAATTAATTAGCACTGTGCTGATAAAACTTGATGTAAATTTGTTAGTCAATGCTTCGCATGCGAACCGTGGGGCCCTAACTGGCAATACCCCATTTGGGTACTCAAAGGATCAGGCACAACAAATATGCGAGATACGGATAAATGAATCAGTTTTACATTTTAAAACAATCACCGGTCTAGTTAAAATGGTGTTTACAAAAGGTTTTTTTCATGATAAGAATTACTATTATACCTACATTATAATTTGGTTAACACAACAGATATTTCAATAATTCTAGTTAAATTATCGGTATTTACCTCTGTCATATTTGGACATCATTGTTTGTACACTTTATTAATTAAACAAATCTAAAATTTGTAAACCTGTTACTTTAATAATTTAAAAATCTAAAATTTGTAAACCTGTTACTTATAAAATTAAAAGTGACCTACTTCTAAATTACAAAAATACTTCTTAAAAACCAGATCTCAAGTTGGTATAAAAAGATATTAATTGTTTTTCTGGATCTTTAAAGAATTCATTGCCGAGCCGTTTCATATGTTTGTAGCTAATCTGTTCGAATTGTTGTTCAATGAAGTGCTAAATCTGCTATTGCAATACGTACATACATAGATTTAAACCAACAACAATTTGATCTGTTCTTTTCATACCAATTTGGTGATGACGTAAAAATGTGTGTTTTCTTGTGTTTATTAAAAATTAGGTTATCTAAGTTGCTATGTTATATTTACAGTCCTAAAATAAATTCGTCCTACACAAAACTTAGAAATAATATTTTGTTGCAAAGAAAAAATTTGATTTTATGACATTAAGACTTCTTCATACGTACTAAATAAATTGTCTGTCTCGATTGACTCTTTCTGAAAATAGCCAAAATCTTCCCTTTGCACAAAAAGGACCCAAGATATGAGTGAACCAATTATAGACCAATTTCTTTACTCTTGTCTTTCAACAAAATATTTGAGAAGAAAATTTACAATGATTTAATTGACTTTGTTGAAAGTAATAAAATTCTGTGTACAAATCAATTTGGTTTTAGGAAATTTCATTCCACAATAGATACATTAATCAATCCATATAATTTTATTATTTCTAATTGAAGATCAAACAAAAAATAGTTGGCATATTCATTGATTTAAGCAAAGCTTTTGATAGTACTGATAATCAAATTATAATAAGTTAATATGACATATATGATATAAGTGGACCCTTTATCCAATTATGTTTAAGTTAAGTGACTCATTGACACTGTGTTACTAAAATAGGGGATACCGTATCAAACAAAAATTACATCAAATAAGGTATGCCCGAGGGAAGTGTGTTTGGACCACTCCTCTATATATCAATGATATAAAATATTCATCAGATATGGCAGAAGTTAACCTTATTGCTGATGATATTAATCTTTTTTGTATTGATATTACATATGTAGGACATATTGAAAAAGGCAGTAGCACAGTAACAGAATGCCACAAATGGCTAAATAGCAACAAACTGACGCTTAATGAGGAAAAGACTCACTTGTTCATTTCAGTAAACAGAAAGAAATTCGACCCAAAAAACTTATTTATATGTAATGATATTATTGAAGAAAAACGTTGCACTAAGTATTTAGGTATGATTTTACAAAGTGATTTACAATGGGATCTATATATAAAAGATTTTATAAATAAACTCAATTCAAGAATTCCTCTTTATTATCAACTAAACAAAATGTTTCCGAATTAGAAAAAAACAAGTAGTTCTGTAACTTACAATTTATTTTAATTTAGAGAATACTATTGCACATTGATTGTTGGCGAGCACTAATAGTGAATCATTTATTATGTCTCTAATAATGCAATGATTAGAACAGTTGTGGAATATTGTAGTTTGACACCACAGAACTTGACTGCTTCGCTTTTCTAGGAAGTAAAACAAGTCCATTTCTATGTTTGACACTTAGTAAAAAGATAATGGATAACAGAGTAATTTAGGAACAAATAAGTTATTGGAAATCATGCAGATATTTTTAAAAAAATAGTTCCATTAATCTCTAATAAGCAGGAAGAAATAAATAATATTTGGGTGTCGTTTTGTTTTATTGGATAATGCACCTAAAACAATGAATATCACAACAAACAAAATCTCAGTCAATCAAACCTTTACTGAAACTGATTATTATTTAAACATCTTGTTATGGGGAATGCGGATTTTGTATCTCAGTTATTCAAATATATTGAAAACAGAAATTTTAGAGAATGACAATTACACTATTTATTGTGATTGCAACCCTTTCGCGCTTTGTGGGTAAGTTGTGAATAGTTTATTTGTTCAGATTGTTTTGTATACTTAAACAATTTTTTTTAAATATAGTAAGTAGTTTATCAATGCATTCCAGTTAGATGCCTATGTACTTACCACATTATGATATTTTGAAAACTCATAAAGAAATGGGAGTGGGTACTTTTACGGCTCCAAGGTCGAATCCAGAGAGACTAAGGGTAGTCTGGACCCAATGCGCCCCACAAATTTTGTCATGGACCTTTTCAATTAAGTAAATAAATTTTGCATCAACAACATTAATTTTATATATTTCATAATTTTTTCTTTTACAACACGACGTTCCTTTGGATTTTCGGAAAGCTTTGGAACCCAACCCAAGAAGTTATAAAAACACAAAGAATCTGATATATTTTATTATTAAAGAAATATATGCACCACACTTTGAATATATCCCGCCCAACAACAAAATCACCCCCATTTCTCAGAATATCTAAATCATTCGGCATGTAAACTTGTAATTTTTTTAATGTCGGTTATGTTTCAGAAGTAGACATAATTAAATGTTACTTTTTAGAAATAGAAAAATTATTTATTGTACAATTTGTTCTTTTATCACATTAAATTTATAGGACTGTGGTTTGTGGTTTCATTCAACTAATAAAAGTATATGAACTATGCTAATAAAAAGGAAAAATAAAAGACAATTGTAGTTAAATTATATTATTAACCTTCCATCCTAACAAGGGGGGATAATTTTCCACCCCATCTATTAACATAAGCCTAAATTTTCTAAAATCATGATTCAAACTGCCTCGGAATCTTTTTTAGATTACAGTGACCAATATAGAGATTGTTTTTAGTTTGGATTTTATAGATCGAGTATTTCTTATTCATTTTAGTTGCTGAACTTTCTTATACTGAAAATTTAGTCAAACTGCACTCTTTCTTGGATGAAAACCGAAATATATCTCGTGTGCTACCCCAACCTTCAAGAAATCAAGCAAAGGCACTTTATGTCACCTTTGATTTAAAATCTATCATTGAAATTGTAAGTTGTTGAACTACGTGTGGGTGATGATTTTTGTGATAGCAATATTTAGCCAATTTTATTGATTCGCTTGCTTAATTATCCTTTTTTTGAAAAACAAAACTCAAAGTACAAGATAAATTAAGCGAATATTGGTATCATTTAATGTCTAATAAAGTAGAGACGAAAATGTCATTAGATGAGAGAAACATGGCATTTCATTATTAACATTCTCTGTGGTAGTTCATATGGTTGGTTTTTTGTGACCAAAAGAAACGAAAATCTTTAAACACAAAAAGGTCATAAATTTGAAGAATTAAGGAAATCAGAACTCATAGCTGCTTGTTTTCATTAGTTCATTTCTGTATTTGATCATTATTTAAAACTATGATATTGAATTAGCTATAGATGATTTAATTTATGCAATATAAATTAATAGTGAAAACCCAAAATTGCGACCTGCTCGAATTTGTTTTACATTCCACATAACTAGTTTTTTAGTGTTTTTATCTTATATTTTGATTTAATTTATGCACCTTTTACACTTTCGTATTTAAAATAATAAAAATAGAATCAAATACATACAGAACCGATTGGTTATTTTTTACATATTTGAATAAACATTTTTTAATTAATTCTAGAATGTTGCTAAAGGAAGCATTACAATTGCTGCTGGAATTTATACAGTAAGTCAAAATCGCTTTTGACTAGCCATCTGCTAAATGAAAAATAATTTAAAAAATTGAATTTGTAGTTTCGTTTTTTAGTTTTATTACTTCGTAAAGGCTATTCTCTTGAACCAATTTTTAATGATTTTTGTTGCTTACTGCTCCTAGAACACTTATCCAAGTCGTTGATTGTAGTATGAATTGAATTTTTTCAAATCGATAATTTAATATTCAGCTATATAATACATAGTTGCATCGTAATAAAATATTAGATTTTATTAATAATTCTTTAATAAAAAGCCGTTAACTGCTAAAAAAATATATATAATTATAATGAATTTTCGAGGTTAAACCTCCTTATCAAATTATTAGAATAGTATTTAACAAATTTAAAAT
>JAUYWI010124995.1:0-10136 GCA_034780595.1 Parotoplana pacifica | reverse complement strand
ACCGGGCAGCTAACCGAGAAGGATGGAGAAAGTGGATGCCATAGAATTGAACCTGCCTAATAACTGATTCGGCAGAATACACTATAGATAGATAGATACCCATGATAAATAAAAATAAGTACATTTGGAGTTGTAGGAGACAATTTTATTCTAAAAACCATAAAAGCTTTCACAATATTTCGTAACTTATTTTAATGTAATGTAGTTGGTGAGATCATATATTTTAGGTTCATAGTGATGCCTTTTAATTAGTATGTTTAAAACTATTTTTAAAAGAAGTTTAAAATCAAATGTGATATTCTGAAATATTAGGTGGCAACGGTGGTAAATCTCAATTAACATCTAATAAATATACAATTAAATTTGTAATATCTCCTCATTTTAAACCATCAAAAACAATAAAACTATCTTCAACAGTACAACTAAATATGAAAGTAATATAAAACTTATATTTCAAAATATGCAACAAAATATAGGTAACGGTGCCGTAAATGAGAATTAAGGTAAGGTTGCAAATAATTGTTCAGGGTTTATTAGGTAAGTTTCTTTAATTTAAAAGTTTGTATGTTTTATTAAAAAAATATAATATAGATTTGAAACTATTTTTAACAAAAGTTTAACTCGATATACTCAAATAATCCTTGGTGGATAAAAGGTGATGGGGTGGCCACATTGCTCTAGAACTTCAAATTTGGAGTCTGCACACCAAATCTTCTTGCGGATTATTTTACATCATTTTTGTTTGACCCCAAAATTCCTAAATGTATACTCGAGCACGATTCAATATTTCGGTTGTGTCTATTTTCATAAGGTCTTTTGATAGCTTTCCAGAAAGATTTCTTGGGGCTGCCTCTTCTTCTTTCACCGGGTACGGATGTCTTTTTCTTTTTCGAGAGAGTTCGTTCTAAGAGTGTGTCCGATGTAATGGAGCTGAAACTTTACTATAGTGGCTTTGAGGGTTTGATTGCTCATGATTTTGTCGGCTACCCATGTAGTTGTTCTTCTTTCAGTCCATGACGTTCAACGGAGTCTGCTAATGCCCTGACGAATCTGATCTTCGTTTTGAGGGATTTGTTCTTGGTAACGGTTGTTAATTGTACTCGTATATATCATTTTTTCAGATTATTCTTATTATATTAAATTAGACTATTTTATCTTATCTTTATGTCTTATTATAGTCACTAAGTTTTACTACAATAATATTATCTTTGCTAGTTGAAAAATATTACACTATCAATATAAAATTACTTTTTTTTATAATTTCGTGTTCACTAATTACATTTGAAGATATTTTATTAGAAAGTGGACACAGTACTTTCATTATTTTTTAAGGTCCATTAAACATAAAATTACGTTTTATTCAGTTTTAATTTTTTGGCTGACATGCCCATTCTTACGTGGAATGACCCATTTTGTCAAACCTTTTCACTCCTATATATATAAAAAGAATATTTTAAAACTTCAACACCAAATAATAAAAGATTTGTCTTGTTAGGCTGAGATCTCTTGTTTGATTTCTTTAGCCCATGGACTGGCAACATGTGTTTAGTCAATTTAGATAGACCGCTCATATCAGGAACATAGTTGTTGGCATTTTCAATTTGCATGATAACAAACTTTTATCCCGATTTCTCATCAGCCCAAGTTATGTAAACAGGTGCTAGTAATGCAGAAAGTTACGTTATACATGGCTTGTGCGGAAAAAAGATAAAGATTTGTTTTACATAATCACCTTCTTGGATTTAATTATTGGAAAGTTGGTTTGGTTTTCCTCCTGATATTCCAAATTGTGTTTGGTACACTTTTTTGGGCACTGAGTGAGGTATTACTTAATAAGCAATCAGCACAGTACAAAAATCATGTCTGAATAAAATGCAAAATATAAAATAAAGAAAGGTAGACATACAGTTTCAATAGCGGTATGGTATTCATTAAACACTCAATGCTTGAAGTGCTTATAAAGGATATGATTGCTTCTAAGATAGAATACATAGGATTGTTGTGACATTTATTTAGGCCTCATTATGGTTGAATCAAGAGAGATGCTTCTGAATTGAGAATCAACTGTCTGGTCCTCCTAAATTAGGTTTGAATCAACCTGTGTTCATAAAAAAATAAAAACTTGGTTTTTTAAGTGGAATGCCCTATATAAATACTTAAGTTAACTCTCAAAACCGTGCACAAATGAATTCGTGCATAATTGGCTTTTTACTATAATAGATATTTTGACTATTTTGTATTGATGCCCGGTGATGCATTGCTACTACCAGCCAGTGCTGTATGAATTATTATATCATCAATATCCTGACTAATGAAATAATTATTTTGACCGCAGACATCATCGAAGAATTATCTGTTAACTCCATGGATGGCATAACTAGCAGATACAGGTACCTACACACAAACATGCTATAGCTATTTTACATTTTTACAACATAAACTAATAAGATTAAAATTCAGTAACAAATATCTCAGACACTGTTATCTGTAACAGTACATGCAGTCCTGAGGAAGCACTGATTTCAAGGGAGATATCTTTTCACTATACACAAGCCACGGAGTGATATTATTTACATGTTCCAATTCACTTCCTTCCATATGATAAAACAACTATTGCCCTCTGCCATATTGTGTGTATAGTAAACATATGATTACGCAAATCTAAAGTGCATCTACACCTAATATTATGTTTGATTATTACTTAATATTAGGTCGGTAGCTCTTAGGTGGGAACGTGGCTATCCCCAATGAGTCATACATATAATTCTAAAGATTACAAAGAAAAAAAAAAGTAGAACAGTTGTTTTTTCTGGTTGATGAATAAATTTCTGGACTGGAAATATCAAATCCTCTTTTTGTCATCCATATCACTGAGAGGTTTCGATTTAACAAATTTATTAACAACAGAAGTTTTGTGATGTTCGCTTTTTATATGTGCATTTTGCTGTCTCTTTTTTGGAAAACGTTAATTCTCAATTTGATTAGAGAAATCTTCAGCTTGATGTTTTGTATCACTAATCCAAACAGACTAATAATACACTGTTCCATTATTTTGTCACAACGAATACAATCTCTCAATATTTGGACGGGTTCATTTGCTTTTCTACATAGGCAGCCATTGTCTGCTGGTATCGAGGAGCAGGGGGGGGTGGGTGGTGTTCTAAAATGCGAACAAATTGAATGTTTTGACAATAGTTAAAAGATGTAATAGCCCAATTTTCTGGAACTACCTACTAGACAAATACCCAGAACCTAAGGAATATTACTACTCCAAATTAGCAAAATGATAATGATAATCGATTTTTTAAAATACAAATAAAACTATTTTAGATAAGCATCTCTTAGAGGAAGTGTTGATCTCTATATTTGTAACCTTATAAATTTCCAAAATTCATTGTTTCAAAAATATGCTGGGTAGGTATAATGAAGTCGGTATATTTGCAATGATTTAAGTTTACATAATTATGTGTATAATTATGGAAATCATCTCATGTTTTTTTTATAAATGGCCTATTATTGATTTCATATCATTATTTGCAGCCCTGACAATGCTGATACATCCAGCAATGGTTAAAGAATTTCCCCTTTTACCATAGGCTGAATTCTAATTTCGTGTATTATTTTTTAGTAAAAATAAAAACTCCCTTGATTTTGATAAGCTTTAAAAAGTTTAGGGTTACATTTTTTCTGAACAAATGACGCTTTTTGTGATTTTTGATAGTAAGCATTTCTCTAACTCAATGTGAATTAGAAAAATTTTTTATTTATAAATCCTACACACATTCTAAAAAAGGAAATATTAAATTTATAACCAAATAGCTATACACTTTTGAGAAAATTGTACTGCGTGTGACAGTTTCTGTCATGATGTTGTCTTTATATGTTGACTAGCTACCTTTTTTTTCAATAGGAGATCACGAGTTTCTTATCGCAAAAAATAAATGCGTATTTGTTATATAACAATTTAGTCTGAATGCAAAGTAATTTTCGGAGCTGCACACTAAACAATTACTTTAATTTTGTTAGAATTATGTATCGATTTAAGCAGAAACTGCAAACACAGGTTATTATAATTTTCTAAAAATTTCTCTATTCAACATCGAATTAGAGTGTTAAATTCTGAATAAAGGCATATTATTACTTTGGTTAATACCTTGTAAATGCATGTTAGCTAGCATTCCATTGGGAATACACTTAATGATGAAATAACTTTACATTCTGAAATTGGCAGTTTGATGAATAAAATGCAATAGCTGACGTTAATACTCTATCAGCAATAGGTAAAAAATCCTACTTTGGACCTACACTATGATGGGGGTATGTAAAGTTATGGTGCATGTATTTGTACTCTAAAATTGTGGTGTATGGATCTATTTGTACTGGTAAGAATTTGGTGCATGTATATATTTGTACTTGGAAAAGATATTGTAGCAATAATGAGTGTGTGCTCCTCTGCACGTTGGGAATTTTTAAGTTTGTTTAGTTAGAGCTTCTTTTCGACTTCTGGTTCAAATGACATCTTTTATTTTAGTCACGGAGGGGACCATCAGATGTATTAAGCTTATGTGCGTCTATACCATTCATCCTTTATCAAGTAAACCAATTATGCATTTTAGATTTCTGATATTAGGCATGCCAAATGTGTCAGTTGTAACTCAAGTTTTTTTGTTCTCAAAACAGGGTACTACTTAACTTTAATGTTAATGGAACATAAATGAAATATGTAGCTATGGACAAAATGCCTTGTAATTTATAAATTCCTATACAGAACTTAATTATCATTATGTATAAATCTTAATAGTTATTAAAAGCAATCACTTTATCGTTTATCATTATATGATTTAGAGTTATAAATGTAACTGAATGAATAAAAAGACCATTATCTTATTATACGAGAAATGGGTAAGTATCTTGATAATTTTTCTGCTTATGTTTTTATTGTTTAGCATTTGATGTACCTATAGGTATATATACTCGTACATACAAAATATAACATTGAGAAAACAACTGTAGGTATTTTTTTATTATTAAACCTTGACGTGGTCTTTCATTACAAGATTTGTTTGTTAGTACATACTCGTACATACTACAGCAAAACTCGTCGAGGGGTTTAGGAATTATAGAGCTTCTTATTCAGATTGGCATTAGCAGGCGCAGCTGTAATCGAATTGAACTACAAAAATGTTTGGCTGCCTATCTGGTTGGTTGGTTGGTCAAAGTTTGTCCCGGAGATTGTTTGTGCAAATAGAACCAAGTAGAGGCTATCTGCAGATCGGATTTCCTGAAAAATCATCATCATTTTGTTTTCATTTCATATCATTCGATCCCAAAGCAATTTTTCTCATGTTTGGCTTTTGTTGATTAAAATTCTATGCGTTAACTCTGTTAGCTATGCGTTTAACATACCTAGGGCGATAGCCATCAGGTATTATCTTGCAGAAAATTATATAAAGTTACCAACCCAACTGTATAGTTAGATAAGCCTTGATCATAATTTGACCCTCTTGTTGATTGAAATCTCAGCATTCTATTTTTTTACAAAAATAGCCAAGTGCTATCTTAATGCATCTAAATTGGCCGCGTTTCCGATTAAATTAATTAATAGTTAAGTGATTTATTGCAAAATAAATATGAAATTATCTTCGATTAATGAATAATTCCAATTTAAAACTGCCAAATAATAATTTAGCTAAAAGTTTGGTTACAGATATTTTTTTGGATAGGTAATTTGTTGTATTTTTTATTAGGGTGTCTAACCAGTTATGCTTGCATTTTTATGTCAGAATTTTGGATGACGATGCTATATTATAATTTAGTTGTCTATATACTGAATAATAGGTAGTATGTATATGTCCAGTGTTGTCAATGAAAAGGTTGTCATGTGTCAGTTGTTAATGAATTGACAAGGTTAGTAAGAAAGTACTACAAAATGTTGTAGATGTGGCATCATCTAATGGTGTTTGAAAACTAGTTTTGACTTTTCAGCGATTAGTCCTCAAGTGGTCAAATTAATTTTGAACTTTTGATATTTATCTATCTGGCACTCTATCCTATTTTTGTATGGAGTAGACCGAAGGGAAACAGAACAGCTAATACCCCTATATAGAGTCTTCTTTTTCTCAATCAAATGAAAAGATTGATAGCTAATTTGTCAAGCTATACTGACGTAATTCATAGCGCTATAGTCACTTAATTAGTTTGGTCTGTATCATCATGTTACCTGACCGAGGTACATCCAAAGCCCTACAATTGAATGTGTGCAGTGTTAGAAATTGTGATCGGAGTTGCTCACCTTAAGGGGTTGTTTGTGGTGCAACTTTAACGAAAATCCATTTTCGCCCTCCACTTTACTCAAATTTAAATGATTGACTTTACATTGATCGTTGTGTAAAGTCATCGTGTCAACAACAGCCTCTCCTTTCGTCAGTATAAATTGTCCAACTTTTCTGCCTATAACGTTTCAAACTAAAGTGTCCGTCCATTCAACCATCTTCTATACTAAAAGGATTATTTCTATCATATAATACTTAACACCAAATCTGTGTACCGAACTATAAATCGTTTTTATTTTTCTAATAAAAAAATGGGAATCTAATTTCTGTGGAATCGTTTATTTCAGTGAGTCCTTTATATGTTTAGATGGGTTAAAGTTTTGACCTTATTATCCTTCTCTTTCTCAATAGGAAATTCAACTCGTCAAGTAAAATGATTGTCCAAAAGAAAATCTCCCATAAAATTGAGTCTATTTAGATACCTAATGTATAGAGTAAGTTAGGTAGGATGGATATAAAAGGGAAGATTGCCTGATTCGAACTATTACATTTTATCGTGTTTGTATAATGCAATTCTAAACTGCCACGCAAGATTTCAAATTGCTTTCAGTAATACTCTCCTAGCCTGGTTAGATAACATATCCATCCATTCATCCGGCCTACAGAGCCGTCTATAGAAGGACAGTGTGAAAAAACTCGACTTGTCGTTTCCAATTTATTTCCAACGTGGTATTACTAAGACATAGATGATAGTACATAATATTATTCCTGCCTTGTCTCCCAAGTGTTATGTGGCATGCCAGTCGTCTACGACGTGTCCCCAAAATCTATTGTCCAGCATTCTAAATGAATTTCGCTTAGTAAATAAAGATCACGTTTAAATTCTACTCAGTTCTATTATGGAAAAGAAATTGATGTCCCAAACAAAACTGGCATCTTGTACAAGGTTTGGTTTCATACATAACTAACTGATCATCCGGCCGAAAACCCACCATTCGACGGACAGAACATAAATAAATGTCTTTGGCAATGCTGATATCTCTCTACGAGACTCCTAGATCTCACTCTGTTATTGCATTAATCTCCAGCAGCAGTTGGAGTGTGAGTAGAGGTAACCCTACTGACTATTATCATCTAGTACCTCATATAGTTCAATGCGAAACATGAATGAAATTCGACGTAATACCATACAGCCGACGATACGCGTCGCGGTCTGGCTGCAGGAGAAACCCAGGGTGTGGTGTTGAAACTTAGTTCAAAATTGAGGTTTGTTGTAATAATAGTTTTTCCTATACGTAAAATCGAACGTTTTAGTATTACTTGTAGACGACAATTCAATATACGCACACCGCAGGCAGGCCAGCCGAGTGGGATGAGCGATAAGTGGGAGGGAGTTCAGTTTACAGATATTGCAGTCATAACAATATGACGAAATCGAAGCGGAGAACGTCCGCTCCCAAGAACTTTATTCCCTAACATTGAGCGAGAATGATGTGATAACCAGAGCTGCAATACGATAAATAAATACTCGTACGAGTATACGAGGCTGCTGAGTTTGAAAGGAGATCTCTTCTGCCATGCATGTTGTTGTGTTTTATATTGTCCTCCAAAAAGTGCATTAACTATTTTGTTCAGTTGAGGTTTGGATGTTGCTGCTGCTGTTGTGTTGATTTCTTTTTTGTTGGTGATGTGTTTTCTGGGTGGGTGTGTGTGTATGTGTGTATGTGTGTCAGAGTGGCTCAAATGAAATAAAATGTCCGTTCAGAACTCTGAAATTTGATTGCTTGTTGTTGAAAGGTGAAATTGGCCAGCCGATTCGATGTAATAGTTATAACGTAACATTGTTTATAGTCCATCTTCTGCATACAGAGAGCGAGCCTGCTGGGGATGGATGGATGGATGGATGTGGGGACGCTTTTTGGTCGGTTGCAGCCAGATGAGGACATTGCCAATTGACTCAAGTCGCTCTTGGTTTTGGATGATAGATCAACTCGATGCAATCAATATTGAAACTTGGCTAGGGGGATGACTATACAAAAGAGACGGGGGGAACAATGATTGATTGAGCGCGCGGAGGCGGACATAATGCTAATACCACATCCAAATCGAACTGCTGGTTTTCAAATCGATTTATTACCTATAATAGTGGATCCTTGTCTATAATATAGTCTTTCCCATTTAGTAGAAATAGCTGAGCGCTTAAATATTATCCCAAGTTCAGCCAGGGAGATCGCCTGGCGTTTTTTCTTTTCCTATGCCGAAGATATGATTATGTTTGGACTTTAGTGTTGGTGATGTCATTAGTAGATTATTCTATTACAGCATGCATTGAATAACCAAACTGAGCTGCCAGCTTGCTGTTGGGAGGTTCTTCAATGGATCAATACGAGCTGAGGGCTCGAAAGTTGGTGTTGTGTTGTAAACTTTGGCATAATAGTTCTTTTCTATTATACAATCTAAGTTCTTACATTCTCGGTTCTCTGTCCATATATTATATACATATCTAAATAAATATATAGTGATGTGTATATTAGGATACTACTCTAAATATGCCTGTAGTTCTAAATGACGAGAATATTATACTGTTCATATAATCCAGCCAATTTTATTACGATTATTTATTACGTTCTCTAATATACATATAATAGGCTGGAGTTATTTGGTTTTGGTATTATACAGATATTCCTAAATGTATTTATCTCTTTCCACATATTAAATTAAAGTTAAACTGTGATTACTATATTATTTTCATACGAAACACTATAATTTAGGTAAACGTCTTAGTCACATTATTTAGTTTGTAATTTTGTCATACTGAATAATTATCAGTTGTTTATTTTAGTATGTCTCTTTGCTTATTACATGAAATTTATGTATACATTTCAAGCTTACTGGATACCTACATGTATAGGTAACTGAAAGAAGTGTATTGATTTTCAAGAAAAGCAATGATTGGACTTTTAATATTAATAATTATTATGTAGAATCTTCCGATAAAAACAATTGTGTAGAATTTTCCGTACCTTATCAAAACTTTTTCATCAACATTTAACTCTGTAGGTTAGATCGCCATGCACCATTAAAGACTGAAAAAAGTTACATTAATCGAATCTTTTGTTCAATCTCTTGCATATTTAAGTTTTCAATAATTTGCCGATATACCCCAGAAGGTATAATTGACGTAATTAGAAAAATAAATTTGGATCAATTTAAATACCTACCTGCATAGCCTACGAATCTGTCTATTAACATATCAGATATCTATGTTTTCTGTTATGCATCAATTCTTTTTATCAAGCATTGTTTGGAGGAGGTATTTTATGTTTGATAAAATTGAATACATTAGATATTGGGTGGTTATTGCATATTATGTCTATTTTTGTTAAGTATAAAATTTGTCATTTTCTAATAAAATTACGAAATAGTGAAACCATAGCAATATGTATCAATTTCTATGGATAAACTGTAGATTTAAAATCAACTTTGAGTCTTGTGAGGTTTCTAACGTCTTGTAGAGATGCCAAATTAAGAGCTATGAAATTATATTTTCTTTGTAAACACAATTTTCTTAAGTTTTACTTTATCAAGATCATTTTTTACCATTTTAGTTCCAACAGCCTGGACCAACTGTTTGCAACCAACCCAACCTGTGATAATTTCCCCTTCAACTGTAACCATGCAGCAACCTGCAACCTCCCAGAGCCCTCCTACATCACTCTCCACACCACAATCGTTGCCACAAAGCAGCTTCAGCAACACCCGGCAGGACAGCTTTGAAGAGAGCAATACAGTGATTGATAGTGATGATGCTAGCGACGTCTATGGTTCTAGTTTGGACACGGTGTCGCCGCCACTCTACCGCTC
>JAUYWI010124984.1:0-10136 GCA_034780595.1 Parotoplana pacifica | reverse complement strand
TATCAATTGTTCAATATATAAATTTTCTTTGTTTAAATCTTTTTTATTCTACTTGTGGAACAAAAATTGTAATTTTGATAAGGGTGAGCAATTAATATTTCCAGTACTGTATTCATATAGGTAATGATTCTATAAAGTAAACAATATACATATATATTATTCTATGCATAGATATTAAAGTCAACTTTCTGATATTAATATAAGATGTGTTAATAAAGTTTCACCTTATAGGCCATGGATTACTTTATGGGGCATGGAGATATATATATATATATTATTTAATAGGTATATAGGTAACACAGTAACAATTAAAATTTATTAACTCACACAATTAACAATGAATGGTTCTTTAAAAAATATTAACAAAATTATAGGTTAATAACAATGTTATGGCAATGGGAGAGATTCAATATTTTGCTTTGGGATCTTCCTTTTTAGGAGCTGGACATGATTCCAAAAAACAGATATTGCTTTAGAAATAACAAGCTTAGAATTATGTGTATTATCAGAATAGCTCAAAATACTCACAAAATTCTAGAGGAATGTTAAATTTGTTTTGAAACTTTTCACCCTGTTGTTTTGACTAAGCAAAATTAATCCACATTCTAGTAGTTTGATCAAAATTACTGTCATTGGTATTAAATTCGACCATGTCAACACATCTCAAACATCAGCAATAGCCTAGTACACAGTGGCTTTCATATGAATGTACTCTCCAGTATTCATCAATTCTTTAAAAATCCATAAATTTGATCCTTATCAAAATAGATGGATGATTTTCGGACATATCCGGCCTCATAGTTCTTTAAAATTTGGATTCTGCATGGGTATTTGTAATTTTTCACAATACATTAATTTAAACTTACTGCTCAACACAGAATAATGTGACTAGATGCTACTGGAAGCAAATCAAAATATTGTATAAACTAGTCTTCACCAGGTTTCCCTTCCTTGTTTGTATAGAATAAGAATTCAATCCTCTTACTTTTCAATGGTTTTATGCTTTCTAATATTAAAACAATTTCAAATAATAAGCACTAATATGTTTTTATATTAGTTTAAAATATGGCATTTTTGGTAAAAACAATATTTTTATGTACAACATTACCAGTAAATAATATTGTATTTTATCCTAATTTTTAGATAAATAGCATAAAATATATATCTCCATGATATATAAAGTAGTCCATGGTAAATAAAGTAAAACTTTATGGATTGATCTTTGTATGAGAAAGTAAACTTTATTATTGATGCATAGAATAAAATTATTAATACCAGAATAACTTTTATTGGATTAAATCAAGAGAACCAAACTTAACAAGAGTATTATTAAGGGAAAACCAGTACAAAGATCACAAAGGTACATGTAAAATAAGAAAAATTCTTTTTTTCAATAATAAGAAAATAAAAATTAATAGCAATGAAATTAGTTTGAATTGGCAAAAATTTTAGTGATCAAATGACTAATTAAGTGTGAAACGTTTTGCCTTCATTTAGATTTTTTGATGACTTTAAAGAAATAGGTGGCAAAAAAGACTGCTTTGAAGTGTATAGGCTATGCAAAAAACTGTCAAGGAAAGCACAATACCCAAACATTTCTTTTAAATCTCACTTTGTGTTTCCAGAGGCAATAAAAAATTATTTACACCATATAATCCCTGATGTTAAAAATGAAGATGGATATTTGTGATATCTGAAATGGTTGTCAAATATGTTGTAAAACAGTTGAACAATGCATAGAAAATTTGTAAATCTGTTTATCACCTCTGGGAATAATATTTATTGTATGTAGTTATAGCTTGCAAGACTTAGTTTTGTAAATAATCAATCTATTTGTATTTATTACATATTTGCAGTAAGTATAAAATAATGGTCTAGCTCCAAATAGGTTTTTCTTATTCTTCATAGATTAAATTTTATAAAAATTGAGTAAATAAGAATTAAATCAAAAGAAATGTATTCAATTGGGATTTTTTTACATTATCAAAACAAAAAGTTTCTCTAAATATGGTATATAGATATAATATATAATAGTTGGGGTATTTTTTGGAACCTAAAGCAGAGATCAAAATTAACTTTTGAAGCACTTGTCTTGTTAAATTTTACTACTCACCCATAAATTAACCTAGGAAAAAATTAATGAATACTGTTCATGAAAATGTGTATTATAAAATTTACATACATTAATATGTTCAATATTATGACAAAAACTGCTTTTTTATTAGGTACATATTAACTAATGAAAACTAGTCATTTCCACCAGTCTTTCCCATCAATCAATCACCAGTCAAGTCCTCATAACTTTCATCTTCACAGTAATCATGTTGGCAAGAGCAAATTGAAGAACCTGACTGGAGTTTAATAGCTGGCATGGGGTTGAATTCTTCGACATCTGGTTTAAACAGTAATATTGTCATCAGGTCATTGGCAGACTTGAACACCAGTCCATTTTAATCAGTTTCATATGATTAAAGCCACATTCACACACTGCTGTGGCTGCTGGCAGTGTTAGAACCAAGTTAACAAGATAGAGTACCTTGTGACACAAGATAGAGTACCTTGTGACACAAGATAGAGTACCTTGTGACACAAGATATTGAATTTTCTATTCATGTTTCGTCAGGTCTTTGACTCTGTGTTTGGAGTAGCTTGGTAGAAAATGCTTTTAAGAAGAATCAATGTTTGGGAATTGTGTCAATGTCCACAAATGACCTTTCTAAAGTAGGAGTAAAATGGGAAACCAAGATGTCATTTCTAAAGTCAAAGGTCATGATGAAATGTTGGTGATTTGAGTGGCCTTCAACACACCTAATGTCACATTTTTGAATCAGATTTCCATACTACTGTCCAGTGCTTCAAAGATCTTTGGTCATCAAATCAATGCTTATCTTCCTCTGCTTTTTCAGCATGGGCCCATTGCAGTTTTGATGTCATAAGAAGCTGTCAAGTACATCTGATAGATTTATGGTGTCTTTTTGTAATGTCTCTGGGTGCAAAGCAAATTGTATCAGGACATCATGAATGAAGCAAGATAAAAAGACAAAATTATTGGATAGTTCCATTCTCAATAGACCCACAGTTTTGGCCCTCTGCATAGGATTAGCATGGTGTTAATCAGATTCCTGCATTGTTTTTAAGAGCAGGACAATGAGGTGGTAGCTATTGAAGAAGTGGTTGAGTGCCTTCAAGATATATGGTAGCCAACAAGTTCCACCTACTCAGTTTGCATTTGAGGATTGCAATCCAGAGACATGAAGTGGTTTTGTGATTAGATCTATTAAGTGGAAACTTGTAATAGAAATAGTAAATATTCATAAGTGTCCAACTTCTGAAATAATGGAATTGTTTTCACAGCATCTTTAAAAGTGAACTTAAGGCAATGAGCCATACAAATCCCAAAAATGTGCTCTCTCTCTCCCAAAAGATGTGTCACCACGCCATCATAGTTTTATTGTCTACACTTATTATGCATTCCCAGACATGCTATTCAATGAAAAGGCACAATTATAGTATAGGCTATGGCACATTTTCACTTGCTATATTCAGTCAAGTGTCATCATAGGTTCAGCTGGCCCAACACTATTATTGGTTGCCATTGGCAAGTGTGCTGGTGTTAAATTCAAATCCTGCTATAGATATCTATAAGTACTGATTCTATTGTGGGTGCATTTCATCTGAGCCAGATAATCTGAATATAGCAGTTTTAGTATTTTTTTCCTGATTAGAAATCTGATTCCATATTGTTGAGTTTAAAATGAAGCTATTATATGATAACCTAAATGGGATGGGGTACCATAGGGCATGTCTGTAACAATTTATATATCTTTTTAATGACTAGTATCACCAATAGATTACACTAAATGATTAAACAATAATTAATAATTAGTTTATAGATCAGTTTCAGTAGTTTTTGAATGAATTGTCAGAAATTTTTTTTAATGCATTGACTGGGCCCAGATCCCAAATCAGTGGACCTCATAACCTTTTTCCATATCAATATTTTTAATGAAATTTTCAATACTTGTTAGGCATGTACCATAATTTTGAAAATATCAATTCAGCAAATTTAGTGCTTTCAAGTTGTACCCTGTCATAAAAAATCAATATTTTCAAAACCTGGAATAGAAATATATTAAACATTTGTGTATTTATAGTCTATTTATCAACCCACATACCTAATATTCTTAATGTTTCAATCAAAGTAACTTTTCCCAGAACTTCAAGAATATTGAATGAATGCATGAGAAGATTTAATTATACCAGAGAGGTATAAACTTGAGCAACAAGGCTAAACCATTATTTTTATTATCATAGTACATAGTATAATGCCAAAAAAAATTTAAGGAGTAGACTACTAAACAATACTGAGTACTAGGAAAGTAATAAATCTATTTTTTAAATCAAATTTAATCATATTACATCTAGATTTTCTTTAATTTTTTAATATCCCCTTTTAACATTATTTCAAAAATTTGCATATTTCTAATAGCTATTGTGTTTAAAATTCTGTATGTGGCATTGGCAGGAGAGTCCCTTTAAGATGAGTTTGCCATTAGAGTTTTCTAAGTATCAATCAATGCAATGATATGAAATCCTGAAGACATTCCTATTATGCACAGAGAAAATTTTAGTTTCTTTAATTATGTATTTGCTCACTGCAAAACTTGAATTAAAGCAATCAAGATATATTTACTCAGTTTAATCGGGGGCAGAAAACATCTTTTAATGATTAATACAATGATGGACACAATCACATTGAGTACTGGAATGCAGTAATAATAGTTAGAGGGAAAGGAGTAATTTGATGACAGAATACTATTATAAGCTACATACATTCCTGCTTTCCAGATCATTTATTTATCCAAAAATAGCAAATATCAGTCAATCTAAAAATCACCTCAAAAAGACAAATGTCCTTACATTCTGCTTGTCTAGAATAGGCAGAATATACTGTATCTAGTAGAAAATGAACATTAAAGTGATTTTAAATACACTACCTTTATATACATCATATAGGTACTCCACTTTTATGTTTAACTTTAAAGGCAACCATTTAGAAATGATTTTCCATTGATGACATTTTAATTTACAATCATTTAAAAAGGAATAGCTTTTTTTAAATTTTCACTGTGATCCTGTTTCAAAAGTTACTACAGGGTGCCCACTAGAAAACCATAAGATTTAAAATTATAAATGGAAATTATTCCAATGGAAAATATAATAAATTATGACATAATTATAGAATTATAAGCTTACAGTTCACAGATGTTCAAAATGAGCACCATCATGTATACAACACAGGGGAGTAGGAGCCGGACCAAGATTTTGAGGGGGGCGCAAAATTTATGTACTACAAAAAATTTCAAGATTAATTAAATTTTCGCCCAAGCGAAATGCTGCATTTGGTCAGATTAAAAGTGAAAATGTCGGTGATGAAGAGTCCAGCAGAATTGGAATACGGTCTTTTTGTCCTACTCGTTGGACTGTGCGTGCCACTTCAATCGCAAGCATTATTGAAAATTATGAACCTCTTAATATGTTGTGGGATCAGTGTCTAGGAGAAGTACTCGACCCTGATATCCGAGGAAGAATAATTGGAATTCAAAGTCAAATGAAAACCTTCAATTTCCTTTTTGGCTTGCATATCAGCAAGAGGATACTTTCTTTAACTGACAACCTCAGCAAATCTCTTCAGAAATCTACAATTTCAGCAGCAGAAGGTCAAGAAATTGCTGCATTAACAATAAAGACTTTGGAGAGTATTCGCAACGATGCATCATTTTCTCTATTTTTCGAACTTGTGAAGCAGTCTGCTAAACATACTGGCACAAATGAACCCATTCTTCCTCGAAGGAAAAGGGCTCCACAGCGATTTGAAATTGGAACTGGAGATGGATCTCATCCTGAATGTATTGAAGATCACTATAGGCCACAATATTTTGAAGCAATTGATCTGGTTGTTTCCCATATGAAGTTGAGATTTAACCAATGTGTATACCAAATATATGCCAATATTGAATCGCTGCTTCTCAATGCTCTTAATGGTGAGACATATGACTACAAATTCAAAACTGTTACTGGATTTTATGAAGATGATCTGTGCCCCTTAATGTTATCTACACAATTACAAAGTCTTCATGTGCAATTTTCAGATGAGAAATTTACTTGAAATGTTTAATCACAAATTCGTCTTGTATATTTTTCAGGTGAACAAAAGTTTGTGACAGTGTCTGATATCATAAACTACCACAAATCATCAATTGGACATAGAACCTTTCACAGTGAACTTTTAACATTATGCCAACTTCTGCTAGTGATGCCTGTATCAAATGCATCTAGCGAATGTAGTTTTTCTGTAATGAGGTGACTTAAATCTTATTTAAGAAATTTGATGAATCAATCTCGTCTAAATCACGCCATGATTTTGTCGATTTATAAGGAGCATATTGATGCAATTGATATTAATGACATTGCCAATCAATTCATCCAAGGAAACGAGCATTGTTTAAAAGTCTTTGGGAAATTTGACAATCAGTAACAAATATACCTACATGCATTTATGTAATACCTTGCCTATATTTATATACATCCCCATTACATTTATATATGACTTTTTGGATCAAATATAACTTTGTTTTCTAGAGGTGTTGGGGGAGGGGGGCACAGATTTATAACTTGGCCATACCATTGCTGAATAGCTTCCTATGCCCCTGCTATGTCCTGGCTCTTTAGTTGTTTACAGTCATAAATTAGAGCTATAACTCAAGTCTAGTTATGCTTTAGTTGTCTAGTTAAATATGTTTATTTTATTCAATTGCAAAATAAAGAAGTTAGAAGTGTTAATAATCTGTTTTCCAACACACTCTTTTGTTGCTGGCTTAAATACAGCAATAGTATGTTATATTTGTAGGTATTTTTCATGCTTGGGACACAAAAATATTATGTTATATCAATTGTATTCCCATAGTATTCAGATTGGATTTTTGCCAGGACCATGCAAAAAAATTCACTACTTATAGCCAAAAGTAAGTTATGTCAGAGTACATTATAGCAAGATCATACTGTAGTAGAAAAACCCCTAAAAATGCTAAAGTAGCTATTTACTATGCAATTAGGCACCACCATCAAACACTTAATATGTCCTTATCTTCTAGGTAGCACAGTGTCAAGTGTTTCTATACTCTTGTTGAATTATAAGTTTATGTGTAGATCATAAAATGGAGTATGCCCTTTTCAAGTAAAATTTCATTATGGCACCATTGGATATATTGAAATCTACTACACCTAAAATATTTCTGGCAACATTTGGAACACTCTCTATTAACTAGTGCTGTGTTTTGTAAAAACTGCTCAAAAGTAACCATAATACCACTAAAATATTATAAAAACAGAGATACATTTTATTTTTCATACTTCTAATAAGATAGAACAATATCAAATGTTATTTAAAGTTAATAACAGATGTTAGCAAGTCCAAATGAATGTTTCTATGCATAATTAAGCTAAAATTAGCATGGGTCATCTGCACCTTAACCAAAGCATTAATAGCTTAATGCATACACAACCTACAGGCTGTAGCCAACAGAGGTAGTGAGACAAGAAAAGAGAGAGAGATAAAGCACAGCTACTTCTACCTCTATTAGACATAGTTAACCATCATGTGTCTATGCTCATACCCAGATAGAGCAGCTAGTTGCCAGCACATAAAATACTGTATCAGAATATCTATATTTGACTACATAAAAGTGGGCATGATTGACTGCAAATTATGTAATCATATGATTTCCTTGGATTAATTTACATACTTTATCACATACTTATAGTGCACTGTTTAGTCTTTCTTGTATCATTTTTCTTTCCTTATGTTTCTTTGAAGAATGCCTTTGTCATACAGTGAATGCATTTAAGTAATGGAGAACTCAGGACTGCTTTGAAGAAGTAGTTGCTTAGCAGAGAAATTCATGGCATGTATCAGCTCTATGCAGTGGCAACTGCATTTATTTATAAAAGATTGTTTCTAATAATAAAAGCATCTAACGTTACATTAGGTTGTTTATAATTATAAAAAAAACTATTGCTGTCAGGCAGCAATGTTATTTAGAGAGGTAAAAAATAGAAAACATTACACTTCCAGATTCACCCAGAAAAAACAAGCATTTTATACATGAAAAAGGCATGTGTCAGTTCAGATATATGTTATCAAGATATGTACATAATAAGACTTTTTTAAATATAAATTGCATTCATTCTGAACCTAAACCCATTTAAAGTTAATTTATGGAAGTGAATGAATGGCCTGAAATATATGGAAAAGTACACTATGGCTTTTGTTTGTTCAATATCTTTATTGTGTAATTTTAAAATTATGATGAATTTGAGATATTTTATAGATTAATTATATTGTAAACCTTATTTAAATATCTAAACATGCATGTATAGAACATTGAATATGTATCTATCTGTATACTATAAGTATATATGATAGATAATATGAAATGCCTTATATTATTATTAATTTTCTAATTTTTAAATTAATTATGATAACCATATATAAATTTAATTAAAATATCTCTGATTAAATAATTAAGAACAATTACTAATCTGCCCTTTTTGGTGTTTTGTCCCCCCCCCCTTGGAAAAAAAGCTAGATATAGCCCATATAATTTTTATGTTATTTATGAAATCAGTATCATTTTCATTAGAATCAATAATCGCTGTTTAACAGTAAAGCAAACCCTAATTTATATTTCTAAAAGATACTCAATTCTCAATCTGATGAAAATGAAAATCGAGATTCCCTTTACATATTATTAACCCCAAAACCTGACAACATTGATGGTGGGCATCTTCTTTTCTTTGTTTTATACTCTTTAAAAGAAAACTCGTTGAAGTCAAATTCGTTGGTTTAGGGTCTTTGGTAGCTTAGGATTTAAATATTAAGAATTTAATTTTCATCAATGAGTCTTTAAATGAGTTGACTCGAATATTTTGAAAGTTAGTCATTTGTAGTTATAGCTATTACATAGGTTGAAATACACATAATTATGATGTTTTCTGAAAGGGTTCTATTTAAAAATGTATTTATCAATATCTTGCATTGAAATTTAACATAACACATTTTAGTAGCAAAAGAAATGACCGTTTATTAGAACTTGAATTTTCCCTTTTCTTTAGATATTAAATAATATTTAATAAAACAATCTAAGACATAGCCAAAAAATATGCTTTTGCATTTTTTATTAATAAATTTATAATGTTAATTACCTTTATAAATATAAAATAGATAATTGTTTTTTTTACTTTTTTTGTTGATTTCGCTAAATCTAAACTTTTTAAAGAGTAGCATCTGTTTTGAAATATATGATCATATTTTGCTGGAAACAACAAATACTATATCTAACATTTTCAGTCAGCCTAAACAATAAATTTTTGTAAATTATTTGTTTCTAGTCGGTTTTAGAATAGAACTATTTATGTAATAAAAGAATCATAAATTCCCTTTAAATTTTCTGAAAAAGTATCATTAATATTATTTCCCCTTATAGTTTTTTTCAAAAAACATGATTCCATTAAGATTGTTTGATAAATTAGGAATACATTTTAAGTGAGTATGCATCAATGAATTATTTTGGCAGTGGCTATTGGTTAGTCTACTTATTATTTGCATAATATAGGTTGTTATGGATCATACAATATCATTTATATTTATTATTGCAAATAAAGTAAAATAATCTACTCAACAAAAACTGACCCTAAGGATAGTAGCATAGATTTATTTGAACAATAACGTTCATGCATATTTTTTATTCCGTCAAGGAACACTAGTCACTTCTGAGCTAAATGCTAGAGTTATGTACTAATAAGATTTTAAATTTATAACTTAGCCACAGCCCACACAACAGTGGATGGTATTTTTTACATCCTTGGTAAGTTTTTTTCTTGAGAATAAGTCATATTACTACACTAATTTATCATTAAAAAACTTATTAAATAGCTTATTCAATCAAGAAAATACTGACTCAGGATTCCTTAATTTAAAAATTTTTTATCTAAGAATATTCGCTGTGCTTATTCGTACGGCACCGTATGAATAAGGTGTAATTTATTCGTACGGCATATTGACTGTATATAATTTA
>JAUYWI010124973.1:0-10137 GCA_034780595.1 Parotoplana pacifica | reverse complement strand
AAGCTGCTGGAGGTGATCAGCCGGTCCTTCCCTCCAGCTGCCCAAAAACCAGACACGTCCCTTCCACACCCGAAAACCTGTAGTGATCGTCTCCTTCGCCCTCCGTCTTCGGAGGCCCGCAATCCACCGCGTGGAGGTTGGAGATCGGATTGCTGCTGTTGCTGTTGCTGCTTTCAAGTCCCCAAGGCTACTCAAACGATTTAGGGTTGAATCGCCTCAGGTTATCCAACGAGCATCAGATCGTCCCTCAGCGCTGTCCTGTCCTCGAACACCAACTCTCTACGCATGCTCTCCCAACGACTGCACTTTAACAGATTATCTTTTCTTCTTCTTCACCACAATCACAACGGGACCCATTCTCGGCAGCACCAAACCACTTCAGGAAGTAGTTGGTCTTCGGAGAGTACTTCCTCTCTGCGATCTTCAGTGCCTCTCTTGATTCCACTACTGTATACTTCTCTAGTTCTGTCTTCCATCCCATCTGGCACTTCCATTTATCTCTCTCCTCTTTGCAGCTTCGTAACCAATCTCGATACTTCGCTCGGGCCACAGTCACCTCACTATCGGCTTCATCGTTGCCTTTAGTGCCGACATTGAATACAATGTTACACTTGTCACTAGTCTTGGCAATCTTCTCTATAATTTCCACAAGTTCAATCACGGTACTACTAAACTCATTTTGAAGGCTTCAGACTAAGGTCTGACTATCCGTGACGATGCAAGCACACTCTGGTCTCTTCTCACTGATGATGTCCCAGGCCAGATCTATCGCTCCAATCTCAGCAATGTATAAGCTGCATCACCGACCCGCTGTTCTTCTGCTGATTATCTTCTCTCCGTCCATAAATGTGAGCTACAAAGGCACTACCACCATCGTTCACACCATTCTCGACCAAACCGTCCGTGTAGATAATCATCTCTGCCATCCATCGTTTCTCTAGTTATCTTCCTCCTCTTCTCTGCTGCGAAGTCATCCTTCGTGAACTCTTTGACTTTCCAAAGTTTTCTTCTCTTCAAGTAAATTTCCTTCTCTCAACCTCGCCACTCACTTCCTGCGTTTGTACTCTCAGGCCTTTGTTAGCTTTCAGACGAAATTTCCCTTCTCTTTCACAGACTTATCTTCTGAGGTTAGATACTGGGAGTTTCATTTCCACGGCTGCCCAGTCCGTCAACTAAATCAGTAAGAACAAGCTCAGTCTGAATGTTAAATGTCAATCTCTGATCAACAGTGATGGCCTACCTGATTTCTTTCTTCATCAGAATCACTTTGCAGTCAAAGATCAATTTGGGGTCAACGTTTCTCTGCTAGGTAATTGTATAGACACGCTTCCATCTGATAAAGATTCAGGTTGATCTTCAACTCCTTGGACCATTTTTCAATCTTAAGCGTTCTATCCATTTGCATAAAGACGGAATAATACAGGTGAACTCATCGCACCTTGTGGGAACCCTTGTTATAATCTCTTTCACTTATTGGTACCATGACCAAGTTTAACTTAAGACTTACAACTTCTAGAAAACTCTTGAACCAGGTGATGAGACTTTTGATAATATGTTTTCTTTCTTGTACATTTTGATCAAATTTACCAACCAATGTGTTACATTTTTCCGTTTAAAAAAATCAGAGTTTACTTTGTGAGTTGAGATATAGGGTCTTGCAAAATTATTGTTATATCAATAATATCAATTTTTAGCTTTTGCTGCTTGTTAGTAAATCCTTACACAGTTGACTATTAGTATTTTGTTAGAACATTAATTTATATAATAAGTAAAAAATTATCGATTAGAGTCCCCTTCTTCCATCATTCTCTTGATTAAATTCTGTCTGTACACCCGGTAATAGGCTCTAAAATAGTCGATCGCCAGCGTTCTCTTATGCGGCTTCATCTCAAAACCACCTTGGATTTCTTGAACTAATCTAATCCCCTGATCTTCGCTTTTACCTTTTTTTGAAATCCAGTTTTCTACTTCAACCAATGCATGAGTTTGTTATTAACCATTCGTTTCATCACCTTTATAGTGACTGGGGCAAAACTCACAGGTCTATACTAGCTTCGCTCATTGGGATCCTTAGCTGCCCACAACAGTGGTTGTGGTGAGAGCGGGAAGCAGGTTCAAGATTCCACAATTTTAGGCAGGATCGCATGGACGTAGCAATTCTAAAAGGATCTTTGTTAATACCTTCGCATTTGATTTATCCGGTTGTAAAAGGGACGCCCTAATATCTACATGTGCATTATAGCAAAAAGGTACTGACAATTGAATATAAGCAATTAAATATATGTGCATAGTTAGAATAACCTGATTAGTAGATCAAAACTAAATTAAACGAACTTTAAAAACAACGAAAATTAAAACAAAAACAAAACTTGCAATATTCTTTTCTGCAGCAAAGTTAGAGGAACCTACTCAGTAATCCAAAATTCAATAAAATAACAATAATATGACAATCTTACGGTCTGCAGTAAATCCCGTAATTTTTAGCTGGGTTCAATTGATCTGGGAAACGCAAACATTTCTTAATGCGATATAAAATGTAATGTCCTTCACCATAATGTCCGAACACCTGAGTAGCAACATAACAAATAGGAGAATCCTAAAAAAAAGATAATGACGATTTGATGACAATATTTAATGCAGAATTGTATTAAATTACCAAACGTATAATTTTTTTAATAACTATTGCTGAAAAAAATATTTTAATTAATATTATTATTATATAATGCAATAAGCTGAATGTGTATTATGTAGCTTGAAAAATAGAAAAAAATAAGCCTTATGTGTGAGATAGAAACAGTTTTGAACACTTATTGGTATACCTAAATCAGGTATGCATGGTACATTTGACACTTTGTAGTTGTATCCATAAATCTTTTTATTGTTATATTATCTTTTATCTATTTGTTTATTTTCTTTCAAATATTGATTATTAGCTAGAATATCCGTAAATAAAATAGAAAACAGTTATTTCAGTTATTTGATAAAATAATTGAAATAAGCATAAAATTGTGTTAGCTTAAATAATTAATTAATTGAAATACGCTCAAAACTGTGTTAGCTCTTTAACTACTATTTTAAATATTAAAATTGTATTAAAAGTTTGTGTTATATACTATGATCCATGTAACTTTTACATATTGCATTTATTCAATGGTGGTATTTTATATGTCCAGTTTTGAAGGACATTTACCCTGTAAGATAAATATAAAATGGTAGTATAGCCAAGTCAGTTTAAACATGAAAAAGTAGCTAGCTCAAGGCAATTTTTATTAATTAAAGAGCTAGCACAGTTTTGAACGTATTTCAATTATTTTATGGTGTGAGCTAATATACTTTTTGCCATCACAGTTTTTGTTGAATGTTTTTATCGTTATACACCCACAGTCAATATAAACGCCGCGCCCCCCTCTGTGATTTTAAGCATTTCTTTAAATATTTCACTAACACAATTACATTTTTAGGTAAACGTATGTTATTTTGGTCTTAAGTAGGCAGGAATGTCGGTATTGGCTCTCAAGACACGCTTTGGAGTCGATAGAAGGACAATTCAGCGATTACTAGCCAAACATAGAAGGACCCATCCCAGATGACCTCATATTTCGACTGAGCGCCAAGACAGAGCTGTGATACGAATGGTGAAACGTCGCATAGTCGAACGAGAACTTCATGGTCGCATTGCTAAGAAGAAACTATTACTCTCGGTACGTCATCGAACAACCAGACTTGCATGGGCCTGTGAAAGGCTGAACTGGACCGTGGACCAGTGAAGAGGGTGTTTTTTTTAGCAACGAGTGTCCTTTCCACCTTGTGCGGTGTTATCAACAGCGGTACGTCCAGAGGAGATGCGAAGCAGCTATGAGTCCAGAGCACCTTCGGCCAACAGTTCATTCTTTTGGAGGGAAGATCATGGTCTGGGGAGGCTTTTCAGGGCATGGACATCGTGCTATTGTTAGAGCTCCTAAGAAGGCCTAAGTAGAAATCCTCAGGATATTGTTCTGCCTCTCAATTTTATTGGCAACAACATAACCTTCCAGCAGGACAATGCAACAACACACATTGCTTGTCTAACAATCTTATTTCTGCAGGAAAATGGCATCACAACTGTTCCATGGTCACCTCAGTACTTTGATCTCAAACCTAGAGAACCTCTGGTCTGATATTAAGCAGCAGCTTGACAAGCTTGAAATCAGATCCATGAATCAGTTGTGAAACGAAGTCCAACAAATTTGGACCAATATTCCTGAACAGAAGTTCACCACTGCTGGAATCAATGCCCCGACGTCTCCAAATGGTTGTTGATACATATGGTGGAGCAATCATGTACTGACTACTTGTCCGTTTCCTTATCATTGAAAACGCGACAATGGCCCTTTTCAGGGCTACCACTTCATGATTGATTAAAATCATAATGATAACAATAAATAAATCAAAATTAGATCATTTAAACATGATAGAAAGATGTGATCAGGAAAATAATAACAAAAATGTTCAAAATCCCGAAGTGGGACTTTATTTTGACCAGGGGTGTATGAAGGTGTAAATCTATTTTAATTTGAAAATAAAATAAAGAAATATATCAATTTGTAAATTAAACCTTAAACAATTTATAATAAATTTTTAATTACTGCGATTTTATTCTAAACCAAAAATTATGAACAATTTACATCAAAATTAATATTTATAATTTTCGAACAAATCATCGTAATAATATATATAAACACAGGTACAATTTCACAGATACATCCCATTTTTTGGCAGTGATCAAGGAGATTTCTAAATTCCTTCTCAAGAATTTGTATTGTAAGTAAAGTATGTGACAGTAGAATTCAGTGATATATCTCAAACTTCTTGCAAATTAACCAAATCTTTGTTGCGTCTTTGAGATTCCATATTTTGAAATATATAACGATCCTGCAGATTTAAATCTGGCGAATCTGATGGTTGAGGTATTTTAACTTATGACCAGATTTGCCAGATGTTGTTCTACCAACTGAAAATTCTTTCTGGGGGTTCACGTATATAAGCAATCCAAGTATCTTTCAGCATTATTGAGCTCTCATCTTCCAAAATCTCAAAATAAGAATTGTGGGATTTTGGGGTGGAAATGATTTAGTGTTAATCTACTTTTCATAAATCACATACTTCTCCTTCGCAATGATTCTATCAGCCTGTTCATCCCAATACGCGTGCCTCTAACTGCTGTGCACTCAAAGAGTACCTACGGTAGCCATTTGGCTACAACAATAGTTTTTGACATTTCTGTGACTTACAAGATAGTTCGACAGGAAATATTGTCATTCTGGTCAATTAATTGACATATCAGTTCTACATTTTCAGCAGATTTTTGAATTCTGGTTTTTCCAGCATTATCCATTCACCTATCTTTTACTTCTACACGACCTTCTTTAAACTCTTTAGACAACTGATGAATTCGCCTAACTTTGATACAATCTTGGCAATACCTAGCATTTTCAAGCAGTGTTTGGATATGAACAGCGGAAAAATTATTTGGCTTAATATCTTAATAATAATTATTTATACGAAATTTATAATGTGCTATTTATAATACAAAGATATCTATTACTGCATGTGAGCGAAGAAAACGAGGTTTAATAGACAATCGAATTCTATAAAATAATTTTGTAATATGAAAATTTCAAATAATAAGCTAATATGTTTTTATAAGTTTAAAAGTGGCATTTTTAATTAAAAATACTTTTTATGTACAACAAAATTTGCAAGTAGTTTTGTATGTTATCATAATTCTTATATAAAGTAATTATCCATGACATATAAAGTAGTCCATGGCACATAATAGTCATTTAACACTCTATGGTCTCTGGTATATACAGTATATAAAGTAAAATTTTATGGATTTATCTATGTATGAGAAAGTAAATTTTATTATCCATGCATAGAATAAAAAGTTTCTTCTTCTTCTATTAGCGGCACTGCGAAGATTCAATCCCCATGTCGGGACATCGAGTGATGTCATCACATTTATTTAGGAAGCAGATATGAGTTCTGCTGAAATAAACTTTTTATAATTTTGCGTATCACAGTTAAGGGCTCGTATATGTTGTGGTACGCCTTCTGTAGTAGAGTGTAGTTTAGATAAGTTCCTTGATTACAACAGACTGAGATCTGTTTGAGAAATACGATTTAAACCATTTTAGTGCTGTGTTGGAAACTCCAAAAGTTATTTCTAATCGTTTAAAAAATGTTTGGTGATTTATTGAATCGAATGCAGTTGAGTAATCAAGTAGTACAAGGAGAGCTTCATTTCCTGTATCTAGATATTGTAATAGATCATTGTAAACCTTAAGAAGGGCGGTTTCTGTCGAATGGTTTTTTCGGTAGGCTGATTGATGAGTGCTAAGAAGATTGTGGGTATTAAGAAATTTATTAATTTGATAAACAACAGCTTTTTCAATAATTTTGGCAAGGCATTTTACATTTGCAATAGGGCGGTAGTTTCTGATATAAATCGGTGGTTGCTATGCAAAATTGAGGTCCATAACAACCGTTCATAAAGGAAATATTATTTTTTGGTGCTTTGTACATTTCAAATATATGTATGTTTAAAATTTCAACAATCGATTAAACTTTAGGGGTAGTTATAGGTTCTGAATAATAATACGTAATATGAAGAATAAAAGAGTCGATTTCTGACCCTTTATATCTCGGCTTCTGTAATAGTTATGCAGATGAAATTTGGCACACCTGATAAGTTTCCAAGACCCTACACGATAAAAAAGAATTATATCAAAATGTTTAATAGCTTTTAAATTATAGCTGTGGGAAAAATGACAAATTTTTTGAGATTCTAATATACCTTACACGGTAAATGAAATGGGTCCGTATGAGGGTCCGTAAGTTGCCTCATGACCTAACAACCTACTGGAGGTTTAGATTATAGAAAATGAATTACAAACCAAAATTATAATGTTGCTACCTCTTTTAAGGCCTGCCCCACAGCTGCCCTAAGTCTGAGAATATGTAGTGCAGGCTACCGATGGGGCAGACATGGAGGGCAGAGAAAAGGTGATGTTTGGTGAGGGGCAGGTTTGACAAAGGGGAGAGCTATGAAGGTGCCAGCTGTTGTTGTTGTTGTTGTTGTCGTTGTTGTATGCGGTAAAAAGCATCAATCGATTGGATTGAAGGAGTTGCCCACCTCATATCTCCAGGACGAAACCATACTACGATTAGTATGGTGCACCCAGAGTACTCACAGATGAGGATTATTGTGAACGATAGGTTTCACACAGTATTTGTGAATCAACTGTCCCAGGGGCTCCTGTAGCATCAAAGTTATGAAGGCACCTATTATGATCCCCACCGAGTTCCCAACAAGTACAGTCTAAAATACCTTGAGGAAATCATGTAGGAACTCAAAGATAATATTTACACCAAGACCATATAAGTCCAGCTACAAGCCAACTCAACTCCCAAAAAAGATAAGTTAGGTTTTGCAACTAAAAGGACTGTCTGAGTGTTCCTCAAAATCAATTGATGTGGCCTAAAATGGTAGGCAACAAGATCATACAGGATCAGATTGCCGAGGGGTGGTTGTACATGCACTGGGCAAAATTATAGACCTGGAAGGAGGCAGCTATGGGGCAGGCCTGTGGAAGGGGCATCTATGGAAAAGAGAGCAGCAAAGAGGCAGTCCTGGAGGGTCAGTAATGGAGCAGGCTAAGCAAGAGAAACAATTTTTTTAATGTCCAGGACTCTTATTTCACCTTACCTCTATTGTAATCCAGTTTTAAATAGGTATTCAATATTTTTGGAGTTTCGATAAGAGTTAGTCATATTTTTTATTTTCATTCCATTTCAAGACAGAATTGTTTATGTCCCGGGCATTCTTTTCATTGTATTTCACATACTACGTAGCACTCAATTTATTGTGATTTAAATTTTTATGTCGCAGCGGATACTCATTTCATTGTTTTAGGTAATGTACATATTTTTACAGTATAGACAATAGTCAATAAAATTTATTGTTACATTATTCAATTTTAAAACAGTATTTTATGTCCCTGACACTCAGTTTATACCATTATAAATGTAATTTTACATGGAGTTTATATTAGTATGGTATCCTCATTGCAAAAATAGAACATTTCTTATCATAATTACTTTTTAAATAATTATTTATAATTTAAGATAAAGAAACGAAATTGAAGTAACACGCCGTATGTAATCAAAGAAATGTACATACCGCCCTATGTTTATAAAAATGTATGTTAATTTTAATACACTATTTAATAGTATTAAAAAGTAAATATATATATATATGTATACATATCAAATTGAATAGTTTTGGCATATCTCCCATTTTTAATATTTGAATCAATGAATGAACGAGTTAGAAAAAGTCAATTTCTGCTTTAAAAAGTTGCCTACTATACAAATTTTGATTTTATCCCAGCATAATCTTTGGACATGTTAAGATATTTCTTAAAAAGTTTTTTTGGTTGAGCAATATAGTTTTTTTATATTCAAAATAATTTTGGCATTCGCATGCTGAAGGTGATGCTAGCTTTAAAATTTGGTACACTTCACTACATTTCCCTTATACTCGTAGGTATCGCTAGCATCATTTTCACATATACGTAGTTTCAAAAACATTTCATGCCAGCAGCATGCACTTGAAACAATTATTATGCCAGCATATGCATCTATGTGTAGAAATACTCTTCTCTTGGATACGCCCTAGCGTTAATGTCAAATAAAAAGAAACAATACTCACAATTGTATAATATTTATATCCCCAACATGGTCGTGGTTGACTACAGTCTATAGGGCATTTAATACTGAAATAAAATATGAAAAATTTAAAGAAACAGTTTTTACTAATTTCAATATACCAATGAAGACCTTATCGAAGCAAACCTTATTGGAGCACCAAGCGGTAATGATGTAAATCGAACATTGTGTTCCAATTTTTCGGCACAAGTTGTCATGTACACAGTATCTAAATAAATATAAAATTTAATTTGTAGTTACACCAAGTGGCAACAGGGGTGTGGGTGGAAATCAAACTTCTCAATTGTGCTGTTTATTTTTAAAATTACATAAGGAAGCCGACCTAGGGACTGAGGTCCAAAAATAAAAGTGTGTCCGATTTACTTCAAATTTGGTGTGGAATCCATAAATATATTTAGAAAGAAATGATTTTGAGTTTTTGGCTAACAAAGTATTTCTGACTAAAATCATTTGACTCTAAATATCCAATGGAAATACCCAATTTTGCTCAAAACTGAACGTGAAATTTAATTTTTTGATGACTAAATTTACATTTTGGTCAGGGTAAAAAGTTTGTAGAAACTTACCATTATAAGTACATGTATGCAAGAATGCTATCCGAATACTTGGGCGTTGGTTATCTTTATAAAACAGTTTAATTGCGAAAAATTTTGCTGGTACATTATCAAAAAATATCAGAGAAATATCTTTTGCAGATTTCAATTTTGGATGCACTTTCTATAACAAAAATTATTACAAAATAAATTGTAAAATAACCATAACATTTATAATACAGATAGATATAAAAATTGCTAAGATTGGATGTATACAATATTTGGTTGGCTGTTTCGATTCCTATTCTAGAAAATTGTATTCACTACAATAACCCGCGTGATGCAATAAGAAATATACCTAGACACACTAATAAAATCAGTGCAAATAATACCACAATTTCCATCATTACTGATGTAAATAAAAACTGTAAAAAGCTTAATGTGATGCATACCTTAACTAGAGGAAAATGTAAAAGCTATTGGAAAAATTATGCCTAATTTTATATTAATTTGTAGGTAATTCATATTCTAATTTTCTAATTTTTAATGACTGATAAAAGACAAACTGAGTAAAGCAATCTCATTCCTCGATTTATTTCATTATTTTATTTTAATTACATATTTTCCTAATTCATGCCTTCTATAGTTGCATAATTTCCAGCTTAGTAATGGGCAGAATATTTATTTAGTCAATAAGTATCTAGACAATAGAATTCTAAAAATCATAATATTGCCCTAAATCTTTTATTCATACTATAAACGGCAACCTACTTCGACTTTCTGCCTAAATCCTACAAACATGAACAGCACACACACAAACAATGAAGATATTGCG
>JAUYWI010124972.1:0-20880 GCA_034780595.1 Parotoplana pacifica | reverse complement strand
AGGCCGAAACAGCTGTCCTGGGCTATCATTTGCGAGTAATATAGATAAGTAGTATATTTTTATCAAAGTATACCTGTCTTTTTTATTATTACTCTTAAACACATTTAGTCACATATCATCTGTTTTTCCTACCGATTTTGCACATTGTCCGATTTCAGTTTTATAATAAAATATTTTATGAAACAATTTTTTTACTACTGATCTATTTTGATTAGTAAAGTTGTCGTTTTGTTATTTTCATTAAAATATTTGTTAAAAGGCAAAAAAACAATTCTTGATAATATCAATGCATTAAAACGTAGAAAACCCTTTTATTGCTAATAATAAGCTACTTAATAATCTAGAATAGAGCGTAAAATTCAAATCCTTTTTTGAGAAAATACCTCACTTATTAAAATTGCCATATTTCTTTAACTGTAACATTTTCAAGCAATAACTATATTAACATGTCAGGTTTTTAAATTTTAAATACTCTTTCATTTTAAATTTCTTATTTCATTGAAACAAGTGTATTTTTTTAAATAAATTAATAATTCACAAGAGTTTAAATATTTTTGTAGAATTGGAATTACTGAATATTTATAACATTTGAAAAATATAGTCACTGTATTTCAGAATTAGTTAGATTAGCATTAGTACAGCCATAGTAAGAGGACTTCATTTTGTGTAGATAAGCGGCTGTATCACTATTCATATAAAAACAAGGATTTCAAGATAATCCCCTTTTTCCATCGGACAAGGATTTAAAGTACACCGTTCAACAACTTTTTTGGCTTAAAGAATTTCTATTGACTGCGAATTATCCAAAATTGACGACATTCCTACTTATTGAAAACATCTGGGCCATCATTTGTGAACGACTTTATAACATACCTAAGATCATAAAAATATGAAATTTAGTTTCTCAACAGACATGCAAAAGTCCATGGTCAGAAGTAACAGCAAGCAATCAAGAAAATATGGAACATAGGCTCTCATAAGGACGATTATAAATGTAAATAAATATTTAATAAGTTTTTCATTCTGTCATTACATTTATCAATAGATATAGAAATTTGATTTTTATTGGGGGTTCGTTTTTTAAACAAGTGTACCTAATTGTGTGTGGAGTCGATCACGGCGTCTGACGTCGTCTCGTGGCTTCCAATATGACTTCTTGCGATCGAGTCTGATCCAAGGTGTTACCCCAAGACTACGGAAGGGAGGAGCGTCTTTCAGTTCCTCTACAAGCTGCCTTTTACTAGGGTCCCGTACCGTACCTAAGTCTCCTAAATTATTGTGATTTCATAGTAATATTAAATATAGAAATGGGAGTTTTCGGTCCTTTGAAGCGGTTCACATTACACAGTTTTCTAAAAATCAATAATTTTTTTGGTATCTTAATAAAAAATCTACCAAGAGATATTCGAAATCTATGTTTTTCTGAAAATAAAAGGATATCCATGTTGTGCCTAATTGTTGTTTTCTTCTCCTAACATATAGTTTCCTTTAAAATGATAAAATTTGACAAAATCATTGAAGGTTAAAGTCTAAGAGATAGCTAAAATCAAGTGCGGCAAGATAATTGATCAATCAAGCACACAGTTGACATCCAAATTTCAAGAAAACGTGTGCTACATTACACTATCAAATTACAGGTGACCTAAAGTATGATAAAATCCTTTTTATTTAGAGTAGATCAATCCTGTCAGGTATTTGAGAAAGTGCTTCGATTAGTTCAGCAAATAGTGCTTCGCTCGCTAGATGTCTGAATAGGTAGCCTACGTCTGACATTTTCAGCAAAGTCGAGTAGGAACAACCGTTTGTTCTCGTCTTTGTTTGTTCAGATTGTTAAAGGTATGTACCGTTATGTTTTTAAAATGTCAAAAATTGAACGATGATGCTATTATAGATACCTACACTAACATGACTACTCAAACTTACCTAACTATGCAAATTGAATTTTGTTCAACTCAGACTATTCTACTACATAGGTAGAAGCAGAAAACACATCATCCTTCGAATAATCGCATCGTTATTCTCAGACTCGAACGAAGGGTCCCTTTTCTTAAGTTGCCCTTTTTCTTAAAAGCTATTTTTTATTTATGGACAAAATATTATATTTTCCTTGGATTCTAATTCAAAAATTCGAAAATGTTGTTTCTTGTATTAAATAAATTTTCCTACTTTGGACAAAGTGTCCTTTTTGATAATTCGAAGCTACGTTTTAAAAGCTGGTTTCGGGCTTGATTTTAATTGAATACTAGTTAAATATTCGCTGATCGAAACATCACATATGTAGGTACACAAAAGAACTTAAAAACTTTCCAAAGTGATAAAAGAATTCTATGAAATTAAAATAATAGAATGAATGCATTTCTGAAATTTAACAAATCGGGTACATTGAAGGACTTACGGAACTAAAACAATTTGAAAAGACTAAAGATAAATTAAATTAATTGAATTTATATAAAAGAAATTAGTGAAATTTTGAAAAATAAATTACAGGGTTCGTAGACAAAAAAACATATCATCATATCCGAATCCTTTGTTGAATGATTTTTTCTGAAATGTTACATTAGGACATAGATACCTAAGTTAAATCGTCCTTGTACCTGTGCAATTTTAGGTACTATTTTGAAAAACATACATAGGTACATCATTGGGTAAGAAAATAAAATATTCGTTAAATTCTACATTTCTCATTTTATGCTATTATTTATGTAGGTAGGTAAGTAAGTACATATGTACCTAGGTATAAGTATATGCATATTACATAGATATCTACATAATATAAGGTTTATTTTAATTTATTTTTATCACTTTTATACTAACTGAATGCTAAATTATATTTCTTATAAGTTTGTTAAGTTCTGCCATTCCTAGTAGAATAGATTTGCAAAACATGTGTTATTGGCTGTTTTACAAACCAATCAGTTTTTAAGCAAAATTCAAACAAGATAAAAAAAGCTTAGCGTTTTAATATGTCGTAACATAAATTTATAGAATTATAATGATAAATAGGATCCACCAGACAAATAGTTAATCATATTCAGTTGATCATTTGCTTGAAATTTGACTCGTCACTAATCAAATGCCACAACTAGGAACCATTTGCTTTCTTCATCATGCAAACTAACACGGCTTCCGCGTTTGCTATGAATAATTCTTCTGCAAACTCAACCACCACGGAATTCCATCTCTCGGCTCTCGAACTCATAGTCTACGGATCTATTGCCGGTATTTTGAGTTTGGTTACGATTGTGGGTAATGTGATGGTCCTGTTGTCGTTTCGAATAGAAAAGAAGCTCCGTACTATCACCAATTACTTTCTCCTATCTCTGGCTATAGCAGATTTGATGATTGGTCTTGTATCAATGCCTCTCTATACGGTTTTCCTGCTCATGGGTTACTGGCCCTTTACCTCCTATGTGTGTGACTTCTGGCTCTCTCTGGACTATACAATGAGCAATGCCTCGGTGGCCAATCTATTTGTCATCTCTGTGGATCGTTTTTTTTCTGTAACACGACCTCTGTCTTATCGTGTGAAGCGCACCTTGAAGCGTGCGATGACCATGATAATTGCCGCCTGGACGGTGTCCGTTCTTCTCTGGACTCCCTGGATCTATGCCTGGCCCTACATCGAAGGCAAGCGAACGGTGGGGGAGCAAGAATGTCACATCCCATTTTTGGAGTCCAACACTCTTGTGACTGTGTTGACAGCAGTGGCCGCTTATTACCTGCCTGTCACGGTGATCACAGTATTATACATCCGGATCTATTTAACAACCAAGCATAGACACAAAGGACTTGAAATGTGTAAATCACAGTCTTCCGATAATAGCAATAAAAATTCGCCTCACAATTCCACTAATTCCTCTAAACAACATAGAAAGTACTACGGAATTCCCGTCTTCTGGCAGCGATACCGTAAGGGCCAGAATCATGCTCACAAAAATAATAGTACAAACGATATCTTGTTGGAAAATTCGCACGCACTCCAACAATTAGAAAGTGACCAATCGAATTGTGAACAGACTCGTTGTTTGGAATCAAAACGCAATTCAACAGTGAATTCCAATTATTCCAATACATATCACTCAGAAGTACAGCCCAATGTTCCTCTCTCCAACTCCTCCAAATCTAATGATGACAATCACGAACCCATAATTAAGCTCAATCGCTCTTCTACACAAAAATCTAATATTTTCGGCCAGCGATCCTCCGTGCAGCCACGACTGGTTTCGTTCACCAACCCGCCAGAAGAATGCAATCATCACACATGTCTTTCCAATGATAATACCATTGTGATTCAAAATCCAACAGTGTCAGAAGACGATCGCTACTCTGTCAATATTACCAGTTGTGAGAATGATGCTGATATTGACACGCCCATTGTCCCCATCAGAGAGGACAGTTGTGACAGTCAAGGCTTCCAAAACGTAGCCGATTGCGAAGATAATGTTTGGGTACGTAGAGACAGTTTTCAGGAGCGTGAAAATTTATTATCCAGTCCGGAACATGAATTATTGTTGTCCACATTTGTGAACCAAGATCTCCTAGTGAGCTCCGCGAGTGATGATCACCAACTAGATGATAATGAGATCTCCACGCCAGATATTATTCGGCAATCTGGATCCGCTTCGCTTGTGACGTCACCACTACTAAGTTCTTCGCCTGTTAAGAAGAAAGCAACAACGACAGCAACGCCACCTCTTTTAGCGTTGACGTCTTTAGCATCGTTGGCGAACAAAAATACCGGTGTGTCCAGGAAAAGTGACAAAGACAGTAATCAAAAGGCTGGCGAGAGGAAAGCGGCGAAAACATTGAGTGCCATTCTGATTGTGTTCATTCTAACTTGGACTCCGTACAATGTTTTTACCATCATAAAAGCATTTGCCAAACGTGATGTGATCAGCGATACAATTTTCTCTATTGGTAAGTACCTAATAGAAATGAAAATTCAAATCATAGCTAGGCAAATATTTAATATTAATTCGTTGTAAGAAATGTAATATGGTATTTATATGACTCTCTCGGGGACAACATAAAATAAACTCACAACTTTCCCATTGATTTTGACAAATTCTTTAGAAAAATTAATAATTATTTTAACAACAAAAAAACACTTTTTTGTTATTAATTTAATAAATTAACAAAAGACAATTAGGAGAAATTAGGAGTGTTTAAAAAGTCACACTGTTCATTATATATTGACCTTCGGTGTATCCCGTTGCTGTAATGGTACATCAATATTTTCATAATCAACAGAATCTTTTTACTATAAATATTAATACGAGACACATAAATTGTAATTTTTTTTAAACAAATGTTCATTCTGCCACCAATTTTGAGTCCATTTTCAACCTGTGTACATGGTTATGTGACATGTGTAACAAACCAAAGCGCCAATAGCAATAGCAGTCTTACTTTTGATAATTGGTGAATTATGTATAGGTAGTAGAGTATACATATGTATATAATATAACTTTAGAAGTTTTTAAGTGGGTACTTTTAAATAGGTTTCATTTTTATATAGAACTATTCCAAATTAATTTGGTGCCTACGTACCCAATCCGTTATAAATAGTTTTTTAAATATCCAATTAATTAAGCATAGACAAATTTCAATTTTGAGTAAAAGTGGTATTTATGACCATATTGTTACGCCAAATTTATATCGTACAACTATTCAATAAACACCTCCTTTCAGTGACATCATTCCCATGTCAAATTTTCTATCACAATTGAAAAAAATAAGTCAAATACCAAATAAATTTCTGTTGCTCTTGTTTTATGACACGTTTCTCTAACTTTAGGTTCATCAATAAGCAATCAGTCAAATAGGGTTTTAATTGAACTAAATCAATATTACCTCCCTATTCTATGGCGTTTTGAAATTTATGAATCTACCGCTAGAGACGTCATACATCTATAAATCATTACCTGTTTTGTAGTGAACATCAAACAAAATTGAGACATTAGCCTTATTGAATAAACAAAACATAATAAGTAAGATACAGTAGAATAATAATATATTGTTGATGTCATTAATTTAGATTAACTTTCAATTATTATTATCGAACAAGTTTGATCATCAACAACGAAGCTGATGAACAGTAGAATTTTGTATCATTACATAAAGTTTTTCCAAGTATTTTAATTAAGAAGAGACTATATTTTAATGTATAGGTATATTTATGTATATAGTTAGAAATGGATATAGGTAATATGCGTTTTCATTTTATGGGGAAATGAACATTAACTTTATCTACTGGTAGTTACTTCTTATTTGATTTAATAGTTTGTGTACATTTTGAAGTGTTCGTCAATATGGTCTTGGAAAGTGTCAAATAATAATTGTCTTACTCCAAAGAGGGCTAATGGACCCACGAAACTAGCATCACTAGTCCAATAGGATGTCAGTCTATTTTGGACACTTAATCAAAACAACTTTGTTAACTCCTTCTGAGAAGACGTAAGAGTTAATTTAATTTGAAAAATGGCTGCATAAAATCTAAAAGTGGAATATTTAATTCTTTCACAGACACTGGATAACACTATCCCATTAAAGTATGCTATTTTTGTATGTTTTAGATAATTGTTGTAATAGTATAATGATATATTTGAAAAATTATATTCATGAAAACCTTATCATCGTCAAAGAGTTTTACAGTACATTTAAAATGTCAATTTAATGAACTTGTTGTTGAATGTTTTGAGCTCACAAAATAGAAATCAAATAATTGTCAAAAATAAAAAGTTACAATTGTCTGCATGATTGCATACGTCAGACTACATTTCTAAATGACATTGACCGTAAACTCTGATGTTTTGGCGGCTTTCTAGTATAAAGTATATAGCAAACGAATAATTTTCTAAATACACCGTATGGATTTATATTTAAAATAAATAAAAATGGGCAATTTGTGCGTCTTTTATGATTGTTGAAAGTTTTTTTTTCAATAGGTTCTTTTAGTAATAAATAACTCGAAACAGTCTAAAATTCCCAAATAAATTTAGAAGTGAGTTTACGCCTATAAATTGTATATACTTAATATAGTGCTAAATTAGTCTATATTTATGCGTATTTTTTTGGTATTTTATAGTTAACTTTTTTCACAGAAAATGGAGCAATTTATTATTACCCTTTATGATTGCTAGATATACGTAGAATCATAAAATGTACGCCTAATAATAAATTGCTCCATTTTGTGTGAAAAAAATAAAATTGAAAAAAATACAACAAAATACGCATAAAAAAGTAAGGACAAACTAAAAGTATTTAAAAGTATTTTGGAAAACGAACTAAGTTTAATCAAGCATTAATAATGTGGTAGAAGCGTCGTCCACAGTTGACCATTTAGAACAAAATGTTGAAATACGTATGTGGGGTACATTTGCTTAAATGTAACCTTCGGTAATGTGGCTACCTACTTGAATTGATTGAGTCAATTTGACACATTATGAAAATTGCTTGAAATTCCATACAAATAGGTAGGTAGATGAAAATGTTACATATCTATGTTTTGTAGGTACCAACTTACCTATGAAGAAAAGTGACATTCATTTAATTTTTTTTTTAAATTTCGACCCACTTTTAAGAAAAGAAGTTTATAACATTTCAAACAATCTTTTATATAATTCAGCACAGTGCCCTGATTTCTAGACACTGGTGTTAACACCGTACTCGATTAGCTGCTGTAACCACTATATTTCGAAAAATATGGGAGATTCGTTTACTATTATCTTTGAAGCTTAAATGTATTTATACTCAAACATTACCTACCCCTTGGATTCTAATAAATATTTTGATCAAAGATTTTAGATCAAATATATTTGACTACTTATTAGACGTCTTCAAAGGTAAAATTTGTATTAAACATTTTTTTTTAAATGGCGTTATTTATCAAATGCTAATAGGTATTTGCAGGAAGCTAATAACTTTTGAACTACTAGGTTTCTTTGGTATATAATTCAAATGTTATAGTTCATCGTCCAAGATAACATAGGGATGCACCTAGGGGGAGTCATCAACAGTTTAATTTTGAGAGCTTTCCCTTTTTAACGAATTCCCGACTCTGTGTACGTACGCACCTGTAATTCAAAATCATTTAGTAAATAGCTATTCATATGGCTTCAACTTAAAAACACCATCTTTTTAATTCAATTAGTGCTTATTTAGTCTTTTACATTTTGAATAATACTACATTATGGGAAAAGTGACGGTTGTGTACACATAAAACTGGTTAAAACTCACTGCTGAGGGTCATAAGTCCCCCATCATATTTATTGTTATTGTTTTGCATTTTAGCTATTTTAAATTTTCATTTTTGACCGGATTGTTTCATGTATTTGGATTTTTGGATTTTGGATATACTAGATGGTACTTTGAATCACCGAGCTTGACTGACCATCTTATCGTGCTTCAGTTTGGGTGTAGAACAAGATGCACATGATTACATAGTTTTGATTTGATCTATAAATTTATATTTATATTTTTACACATCTTTTGGTTGGATAACATTCATTATGATGTTAGTACTGTCAAAGGCTTGACAGATATTATTTTTTATTTCATATTTTAAATGTTTGCTGCAGTAACGATTTTTTTCTCAGCAAAAACATTCTAGTCTTCCCAGGAATCTCAAAAAAAGTAGTCTTCTTTTCTTTTATTCAACGAATAAATTTAACAAATAAATTACCAAAAGTTGAAATATTAAATTTAATAAAATTGGATATATACACATGTATGTGTATCAAATTCATTTATTATATGTATAATCTCTTTCAATCTAACTGAATAAGTCCAGACAGTTTTATATCATCTTATTTCTAAATTTACATGTTAGGTAAGCTACATAGTTATAAAACTCTGTTTTGATCATACCAATAATGTTATTGTACGCACATAATTCTATGTTTTCATTATTTTTTTAATAGCTTCGAATTTCAATACATTAAATTGTACATGAGATAAAATATATGCATGATAATATGTATACAATAAAGTCTGTTTATAACTTAATAACTTATACATAGGTTTCATCAGCAGCAATGATTGCTTCCAAGTGATCCATGAAGACACGAAACTGTATATTCAATTTTGCATTAGTAATTGTATTAAAAAAATCATCAACCTTTTTGCATCAACTTCTTTGTTTGAAGTTGCCTATCCATAAGAGGTATAGTAGCTAGAAAAAGTGACACCATGTGCTGTAGAACCTCAATATACTTTTCAGCGTTTTACACATCCACCATCTTTAAGAATTTCATAATATGTACCATTGTGAATTCGAGTAAGTTGATGCAAGAATACAAAGGACCTTTTATCAAATATGGTTCTGCTTGGAACTTGAAACTGGTTGCCTGCGCCGTCCACCCATATACGTGTATTTTCTTCGGGCGTACAATTTCTTAGGTATATCCACTTCTCATCAACAATGATGATATTTTCGTTCGCTCCTTTTCTTCCATAACTTTATAACATATTACATGCACACTCAACTCTCCTCTGTTTGTTCTCATCTGTCAAATAATTTGGCACCCAACAACAACAACAAAGCGATTTTTTATGTAATTCGTTAGTTTAAACTTTGTAGATTGTGGACTCATGAATGCCAGTCAGAAATAACCGTAGATGTGTAAGGTATATCACTATATTTTGATGTATTGAAATGCAAAGTTTTTTTTTTTTGCTATTTAAGACGCTATAGATTTATTATTAAATAACTCTTTTTAATATTCATCCTACATAACATTTGTTAATTTTATGTCATACTAGGATTTCGAAAATAAGATCATCATAGTAAAATCAGTAAATGGTCGATATCTATGGAGGTACGATTTCTATAAACGACGAACTCCGATTTTTAATCAGGTTTTGTCTTTTTTTTCCTATGTTTAAGTTTTCTGAGATTCTACTATGAACGATTTATTTTATGAGTTAGAATTATAGGAAGCATCATATTCTTCTTATAACAGAATTTTATCACATCATCTAGGAACCCCGTCAGTTAAATACAGAAGGGGGATCATTATAGGTATTACTTCCGGTTTCGTAGTCAACAAAACCAAATTCAATTAATGAGAACATTTATAAAATATACCAATAAGAAATAAATTATTCTATTAATTAAAAAACAAATAGGTAGCAAACTGAAATATTTGAATGTGAAATGTTCGTGACAAACATAAAACTGGTGGTATTAATTTGTTAACTCATTTGGACAATTGGTTATTGTCTGACATTATTTGGTATCATGCAATCTAAATAATAAACAATAAATAAACGATGTTCAATAATAAACATAACAAAAATATTTACTAGTCTATGGTAGATAGATACATAAATATACTTAACAACATGTTTGTAGACGTTTTACTCAAAGATGTAACATTTTATTTGTACAAAATATCATCTAAATACGTTTTAAAAAGTAGTACGATTGCATTTGGAAGCATTTAAACGTACCCGTTTTAGAAATATCTTAATAAGTGCCTATATACGTTCTTGCTTTAAAACTGAATAAATAAATAAAAGTATATCGTGTAATGACTGCAAATAATTATAATACCACTATGACACAAGAAAGTGAGCCCCCAGGCCTGAAAGTGTCACCAGAGAGCTACTGAGGAAGTGATTTTTAACTAGATGGAGCAAAATGACTTATCTGATGATGATGCGCCGAACCAAAGATGAAGAATGAACATTTGAAAAGAGATTAATTCAAATGCGAACCGACCAGGAATGTTCAATCAATGCATGAAGGAAAATTAGATGTGATCAAATTTGAAATGGAGCGTTGTATTTTAGATCTTCTGAGAGTGTCTGAGTTGCAATGGAAAGGAAGAAGTCTTATTCAGTCTAAAGAACATATGTTTTATTACTCAGTTTTGCCATTAATTAATCTAAAAAAACAACTCATTGTGTGTTGGGGTACAATCCTATGAATAACCGTATTATAACAATCAGTCTCAAAGCCCAGCCTGTAATTATCAGTATTATCCAAGTATGTATACAGTTCAACTGTAGACAATGACAATGATGTTAGAAATGTTTTCTATGAACAGCTTGAAGACGTAATCGATAACATTTTTAAGAAAGATAGTGTCCATATAAATGGGATATTTTAATGGTAACACCCTATCCCCCTATGTTGAACTTTATGGTTTAGGACAAAGAAATGAAACTGGGTCTCAGCTAGTGGAGTTTTGCTGCTCCACTAATCTAACTATCTCCAACACTATTTTGAACAGCATCATATGTTGCTCAAATGAATTATAGCAAAATATCAAAACGTCGATCATTGAAGGGGCACAATCTACAGTCCTCAGGAAAAGAAAGAAGATCAGAAGCGAATGGCTGAGTGGTAGCACCCATGAACTCATAACTTGCCGAAGAGAACTTAAATAAAAGCATTATCAAAATATTCTTGACCAAATTAGAAATCTAAGTCGAGAAATCAGAAGAGCAATTCGGAGACAGTGGCAGATTCTTAGTTAAAAGATGTCAAAGAAATCTACACAAGCATTAAAATAAGACATGACCTTTTCAGAGTCATTAGAGAAATAACTGGAAAACCTTTATCAAAAATTGGTTGTATCAAAATTGAAGATAGAAATCCTGTTGTTTAAGAATAGAATACAACTGAGACTGATATTCTTAGACAGCTATTATGAAATTAAGAAAAGGAAAAAATCCAAGAATTGATGAAGTGCCTGCGGAGCTTGTTGCTATGTCTGGTGAAAAAGGAATTGATATAATGTGCAATAAGATCTGGGAGACGAGAACTTGGCCCAAGAACTGGCGTAGGTTTGTATTCATTCCAATACCAAAAAAGGAAACACATAGAGAATGCAAAAACAAATGAACTTACTTGGTAGGTATGCAATTAAAGTTTTGCGCTCCATATTATTTCTGATAGATTGCAATGCCACCTGAAAAGAGAACTAAAAACAGTCAAGCTGGCTTTAGACGTAATCGAGGTACAACAGATCATATTGCAATATGCGCTGGAAATTTGAAAAATGAAGGAAAAGAACCAAAAATGTATGCTTGTTTTAATAGACTATGTTAAAGCTTTTGATTGTGTAGACGACGAATTACTTTGGTCTACTCTCAAGGAAATCGGAATTCTAGACCATGTCACGCTTCTATTGAGATCAATGTTGACAACCAAGAAGCAACTGTTCGTAACGATGAGAGATGTTCAGATTTCTATAAAATTCAGAAAGGTGTCAGACAAGAATGTATTATCTCACCATTTCTATTTAATCTATATATGGCAAGCATATCATGAGAGCTGCTTTCAGTGAATCTGATGCTAAAGAAATTTCAGTTGGAGGTGAATGTGTAAGAGAATTAAGATAAGCTGATAATACAATCTTGATCCACTAAATCCGACTGCTCCCGTTTGATTAACATTGGCCATTCAGCCTCTCAACACGGTGAGAACGTCTTAGGCTTTGGGGCCTTTATTCGAGTGGTCGACTCTAGATCCGCCGTGTTCTGTAGCACCAGGGTTACCTCATGCAGGATGTGGCTCTTCACCATGCACAGACAGTCTTGCTTCATGAGAGGCTAAGGCTAATCAGCTCCGACATTAGCTGTATTGAGCATCAAAGAAGCCTGGGGGATGGTGGACCCCTTAACACCAATTTTTTTATAGAATTGGAATTATCTGAATTATAAAATTTGAAAGATATAGGCACTGTATTTCAGAATTGTTTAGATTAACATTAGTACAGCCATAGTAAGAGGACTTCATTTAGTGAACGGTAGGAAGAATGCAATTTGCTGGGTTCTAAAATCACAATGGATGGAAACTGTAAGAAAGAAATTGACCGAAGAATTGCAATGGGAAGAACAGCGGTCAAATTACTCAAAACATCTGGAAAGATAGAGGAATAAAAATAATGAACAGCCTAGTTTTCTCTATTATCAAATATTTCTCAGAATCTTGGACTATGAAAAAGTCGGAAAAGAAAATAATTGAAACTTTTGCGATGTGGGCATGGAAGAAGATGCTTGGGATCACATGGCATGATCGACGCACCAATGAAAGTGTAAGTTCAAGAGGTTGAGAACCCAAACTCTCTTCTGAGTCAAGTTCATTGAGCACAGCTCACCTATTTTGGTCACATTGCTCGAAAAAATGAAACAAGCCTTGAAAAAAGAATCATGGCTTGCAGCCAAAGAGACAGTAGAAAGAAAGATGAAATCAAGGTCATAGTGGGAGAGTCAATCAGCTCTTGAATGAGGATGGCCAGTATATGTAAAAGAAAATAGAAGGCAGTCGTTAACTAATTCACGAGGGGGCTGTATAACGGTCTGATGATAACCATCACCACCACCCAGCATTTATGACAGATATTAATGCCATATCTTAGAATTATATCACTGACGTAAATATCTTTAATATAAAAAATAATTTTGTAAATTTCTATTTTTATTGCTCAGACATTTATTATTATTGATTTTTCAATAGTGTGTACTTTAACTATTGAAAATCAATATTATCAAACAACAGAAACGGATTTTAGATAAATTCTTTTTTGTTTGAAAGATATAAATGTCATATCTATCAACAAATGCTAAGTTGCAAGCCTAAATGTGAAAGAACAATATATTTAGCCCTGTTATACATATATGTAGATTAAATTCGAGGAGACCAGAAATTTGGAAATTTTTCATATAAAACAATATACTACAAAATTGACGTAACAAAAAGATAGCAAAATCAAAGTTTTTAAATATATGAACTGATGAGTAATGATACTGAATGATCAAAGCGCGAAAAGGTACGGCAGCAAGGTTTTGTATTAACCAAATTAGTTTTTGAGATGGTAAAAGTAAATTATAAATAGATAAATCAATGCATACATAAAAAGTGAATTTTCAAGCTGTGTTGTAGCCTAGGTTCTTTAAAGTGAAATGAAATTATATTCTACATATAATTAAAAGGGTAAAATCTGATAGGAAATACAAAACTGTATATTGGAAACAGTAGCTACTTTGTAGTCTTCAATTTTTATGTATGCACTGGATTACCTGTTTATAGTTTACTTTTACTATTTCAAAAAAAATAATTTAGTTCATACAAAAACCTTGTTTCTGTATTTTTTCGCGCTTTAATCATTCATTAGCCATCAATTCATTTATTTCCTTTAAAAATGTTTTCTATTTTCCTGTTTACAACCTAAATTGATATATTTTCTAAAATGCCTAGATAGGAAAGGTTGTGTACTTTTTAGAGAAAAGTAAATGAATATAGATTTATAGGCACATTACAATTCTACAGCTACGTCTTCAAACAAAGTGTAATAATTGCACCGCTCTAAAAATGTGCATAAATTACAGGTTCAATTATACATAGGTACATATCAGGGCAGGTAGTGGTAGGTTCTAATTCATGTTGAATGATGAATGAATAATTTGGGTGAAATCAAACTCAATGCAGTGGTGTTGTTAAAGGGAGTTTGCGTAAACACACTACTCTTTACTTGACCTATAAAACAATACCTAAAATACATTTTAGTAGATAATCAGAATTTGTGAATCAAATGTTTCTTTAATGCGTACGACTTGTTTATAAAAAAATAGTGTTTTTTCATATTAATAGGTAGGTATGATCAATGCTGATTTCTAAATGTCGCAGTAGGAGGACAATATAAATTCAAGCTAAGTGGGGTCATAATTTATTGATTTCAATTTTTTAATAAGTGAACAATACAAAGGACATTGTCATTAGCAAATTAATTGGTTATCTCCATCAGTTTTGTCTTTTCGGTTTCTTTGTGATCTCTTCTACATCTACCTACCAGTTGCTCTAAGCTAGGTAGGTAGATAGGTTACCTACCTACCACAATTAATTATTTATTAACAACATATTTCCTATTACTTTTGATCTATAATTTATTTATAGGTACTTCGTGCTTATAACGGTTTAATTAATTAATTAATAATATTTTCACCTGTCTCCCTCACTCATTTTAAAATGAATACCTACCCCGGATAACGATGGCGTGTATACTATCCTATGTCCAGCAGCTTTTTCAAAAATGACAAAGCAACATTTATGTATTAAAATAAATAACAAAAAATGATTAAATTTTCGATATTACCGTCTTAATGTACCTACGTATTTAAGAAGGCAATATTTAGGAAACCTAAGTATGATTTAATATAAATATTGCAATTCGGTTGTTGACGGGCTTTAATTTTAAAGTTAGCCAAAACTTTTCAGATATGTAATTTTTTTAATTCTAAGTTATTGCATCTGTTGACTTTTAGTTAACTAAAGGTTTACTGGAAGTTAATAAATACAATTAACACTTCTTATCGAAAACTAATTAATATTTAGTTAATGAAAGTGCTAAATGGTCACGTTAAAACATTCTTCATTGAAAGTTCAAAGCAATTTTAAAAGTCGCTTAATGCAATATTTGGGAAGTTGATGAAAATTTAAAATTCAACAGACAACAAGAAAAGATGATTGAAAATAATAGATAAACAAACAAGAAAATTAAACAATGTCCATAAATAGGAATTAGAAAGATCTGAATTGAAAAGTGTAGGAAATGTTAGAATGGCAAAAGAAAATCTTTAAGAGAAGGATGTTTGGTATAAGATGGAATGATATTGGTGTTGAAGGTTTACAAACAACGAGATCTGAGCCAATAGAATAGTAGAAGGATTAGAAGAAGAAGGAATAATATGAGGAAGACTCAGTGTAGAACAAAGAGGATTATTAAAACCAGGATGAATAGAAGTTTTAAGGCGAGAAATCCAGTTAAGTTTAGATTTAGAAATGAGAGTGGATGAAACAAACGGCTTATTGTAAGAAGATTGAAGACCACACAGATTAAAAAGTTAATGAAGGAATGTTGTGGGCAGGTATGGGAAAGATGAGGTAATAAATTAAGGTAAATAAATTAAGTTAAGAAATAAAAGTTTATTTAAGAGAATCAAAAGAAAATTCTACATATAGCGGACCACAAATAAAACAAGAGATAAGATAAACAATGTTAGATGAAGTACAAGAAATATAAGATTGTAGACGGAAGATATCAGATTCAGAAGTAAAAACAAAAGAACAAGGAAATAAGATCTTACAACAAATACAGGAATTGCAATTACAATTAAAACAACCAAAAGACCAAGAATTAGAAAGGTAGAAACCAATATATTTGAGGACTGAATATTTATTTGTTCTAAGAGTTCTTTTGGAATAGACGATAAGAAATTAACATCGTGATCGAAATACAACCCTGCCAAAAATTAACTGATACATCTGTTTTTAAAGCATGTTATATCATTTTATTTAGGTTTTTTGGTTTCCAAACGAATTCCACAATTTTTTTCTGAATCAATATTTTTTAGTGATATTTTCTAATGTTGTGCTTTGACAATGGAGAAAATTTCATTAAAAGATATTGATCCCGAATTCGTTTGGAAACCAAATAGTTACCTAAAAATGATATAACATACTTTATAAACAAGTGTATCGGTTAATTTCTGGCAGGGTTGTAGATTTTAGAAGAACTACGTTTCGCTAGTCTAAGAAATTGAGAGAAAACAACAGAAGAAAAGTATGTATTGGATGATAGAAATTACGATGTAATGAAAAGCCAGAATAAATAGATTTAAGATAAAGTTGGGTACCAAAATAATCAGAATTTAGGAAATTAGGGCTTTTGAAGACTAATAAGTTGTATGTATGTATGCATATGTTGTATGAAAATAAAAAGTATTTGAAACCATTTTTAAAACAAGTACGATTGAACCACATTTCACTTTATCTAAACGGGGGACCTAATCCCCCCCTTGTTTTTATATTGAAAGTACTGTTGTACTGATGTTTTTTCCACTCTATTTTGATTTTTTGAGATATTTCACAATCTCTTTAATTTCAAATAATCATATCATACCCATTATTTTCAAGTTTACTTCTCATTATTGATTTTAACATTTAGGCATAAAATTCATATTATGATAAATATGAATCCATTTATAGTATTATATCGTTACCATCAATATCTTTCGGACAAAAAAAAGACTTTTGTAACTCCCTACATATTTTTATTGCTAGGATATTTTATGTTCTAAAATATGACATTCATAAATTTTGAATTAAATTGGAGCAGACCTAATAATAGTGACGTAAGTTATTTGAAAGGATCTAACTAATATTTAAATATTAATAATCAAACAAAACTATTATATATTTCTAGACCATTTAAAATTGGTGTTTTTTAGCCTTTTGAGCCGGTCTAAACAAAAGAGCAAGTAACCTTGACATTTTAGAAATATTCTAAAATGTCAAGGTTCCAAATTTCAAAGCAATTAGTTCAGTGGTTTCAGAGACAGATATGAAAAAACAATGTAGTAGTTGGTGATTACTTGTATTTTTGTGTACAATCTGATATTTACTTTGTTCAGATAATTTTGTTCTATAAAAACAAATATTTTTTTGGACGGACACATTACTAACAACATGAAACAAATTCAATAAATTAAATTCAGATGGATTTCCTGCTAATGTTGATATTTAATAGTTATTTTAATTTCCTGAATTAACAATTTAGGTTTAAGAAATCAATTTGATAAAACTGTTATGCAGTACAAAAATCGATTACCAATAGGTAGCATTATTGAAAAAATATTACAGATTTGTAATGACCACAGACGTAACTAGAAGTTAATCATTTTAGAGACATAAAATTCGATGCTTGAATTAGCTTCTGGATGTTTTCAGATTTTATTCATGGACATTACGGACGGCGTTTATCCTCTAAAATTTGTTTTGAACAAAACATGAGATTTCACTGACATAGAAAACGGCGGAAAAGTGTTTTTATTTTGTCGGATTAGGTACATATATGTATACCCATTGTCTTGTCTAAAACACAATTAGAAGAAACACAGTCAAGAAAGATACCTAATGTAGGTGCCGGTTAGAATAAAAAGCAAAATTTCCAACAAGAATATTGAGCTTGTGGTAACTCCCGACAAAGAGATACAATGCAACATGAAATACTTCACCATTAAAATCGAAAGTTTTATTTGTGTTGTAAAGGTACCTAATAATAAAGATGTTTTTCTTAAAGGAAGTATTTTATCTATTTTCATTACAATTAGGTAATAACTATTACAAATTTAAGTAAAATAAATTGGCTGCCTACATAAAATACTCACTTTTGAATATATACAATAGAGGAAATACGGTTAAGTCGCTTAAAAAAGTATATATTCTCAATAATACGTTGCTTTAAAACAAAAAACATTTAGTCACTCAAAGATTTAAGTGATAAAATCAATAACCATCATATTGAATCATATTATTTAATTTAAAATAAAACATTTCTTTGCAATTTCGCAATAGTAAAGCATTTCACTCTGTAGTACCTACGCCTTTATATTATTATAAATAGAGATTTATATAATCAACGGAGTTTTCATTGTGCCAATTTGTGTTCTATGTTATTCTGTTGCTCTTTGAAAAGTTTAATAGCACGATAAATGTCGGGGTGTGCACGTTCGAGTTCTCTCCTAACTTTGTTGTGCCAGGATTCCAGGTGATTTGCATACGTATCATAATGGGACCTCATTTCGACAAGGTAGTGTGCGACAAGAGGATCAAACCATGTTAAAGTAATGTAGTCTGTGAAGGCAATAGTGACATCAATTTTGTTCATTGCCGTCAACCATACCTATTCAACTTGAGCAAGCGGAAGTAATGGGAATGCTTTTCTAACCACGCGATTTCGAACATCGTCATCTTGATAGCTGTTAGTTAAACCTAACTTCTGTACCTTTCGCCATATCGACTAAGAAAAATGAATCAAATAGCGGGGAACTCGAGCTTTCGGGAACCGTTGTGATACTACAGTTGAGTTATAACAGCCATTTCAAAGTTTATGAATACATGTAAAGGTTGAAATTGTAAAGCAATATGCGGTGACAAGGAATTCTTATGAGGTTGAACAATCTTGTTTACGTCTCCATATTTTTGAATGGCAATAGGCATATGTAGACTGGTACCAGACCACTCATGACCATGACGTATATTGACTATACTTTGTGGAACAACTCTGGCGAAATCTGGAATATACCATCCATGTACACTATCAGTTGCACACAGAAGACGCAGATTTTGTTTGTACCAAATTTTATAAGTTTCTTCACATCGCCAGCATCGGCTATGACCATTCGACCATCAAGTTAAAATCAGCACGTGTGTGAGGAATTGCAGGATCTGGCTCTATAAAGGGTACATCTGTATTTCGAATATGAGGGCATACTTGTTCATTTTGTATATTGATTTAAAAAAAGTCTTCATTGGTAGAAATGGATTTAAGTTTGCCAATTCTTTAGCAGTTTCGGTTGCATTTTTCAAAGCAATTTGACTTTTCGACGTTGGGTTAATATGGATCCCTTTATAGGAGAGTAGTTGCCTATCTTGAATAATTTCTGTTGTTTTACCGTTCTTGAATTGTCTGCATTTCCAATAAATTTTAGCACCTATTTTAGACTTAATATAAATTCTACACGTTCATCTTCCATCATTAAATATTATACAGTTAAGTAATATTCATAAAATTTAATCAAATAAGTTACATAAGGTCAAGTGATACAAAATTAATTTAATAATATTAGAGAATAATGGTAAGCCATAGTGAGATACGGCGTAGTGATACATACCCAGTTAAAAAATCAATAACTATCTAGCTGTCTTGTTCTCTGCCTTGGGGCAGGTCCATGTCTATAGATTCCACTTTCTCCATTGTTCCCTATTAAATGCCAATTCCTTATGATCTGAATATAACACTCTTACAAGATCCGTTAACATGTTTTCCTTGGTTTGCCTTGGCTTCTTTTTTCTTGAAGTCTGCCTTTAATAACTGTTTTCAGTAGGATATCTCTTCTCAATATGTGACCTATCCAATTTTTCTTACGCTTGGTAGGTTCCTTCTTTTATTGATATTCTTCATTTGTCTTCTTGTCTTGCTATGAAATTTTCAGCATTCTTCTCTATCTCCACATGTCAAATGCTTTGATTTCTTCTTATTCCTTTCATGTAGTGTCTACATCTCAGAACCATATAAAAGTATGCTCTAGATTAGTTTCTTCACTATTTTCTTCTTTGTTTCTACTTTCAGATTATTGGTTAGAAGTTTTCTTTTTATAAATGCTGTCTTTGCCATAGCTCTAAGTTCCAATTTCTTCTTGACATCTTCCGTCTGATGTAATTGAATGTTGACCATTTAGAGTAATGTTGACTGGGTCATTTACATTGTTGATATTCTCATTACCTTTGTCTCCTTTACGTTGATCCTCAAATTGATTATTTTAACTTTGTTTATTTATGGTTAGTTGTAGTCCCTGTTCAGTGTCTGCTATTGTCTCTCAATCATCCTCAAATCGTACTTCTTGTATTAACTTGCCACCTATCTTAATGCCCTCATTGACGTTGTCGAATGCTTCATTCATCATGCGTTCGGTGTGGATTGTGAATAGTAGTGGTGACAACAGACATCCCTGCCTTACTTCCAGTCCCATCTCCGTTATTTTCAATTTTTACGTTTGCAGTTTGATTGATGTTGAGCTCTTGAATGAGTATTCTGTCTTTTCTAGTCAATTCCTATTCTTTTAAATATTTCCATAAGTATTTTCTAATACACTTTGTCAAATGCCTTTTCAAAATCAATGAAACATATTATATATATATAGAAAAATGAAAAATGAAAAAGAACTCAGTTGTGGTAATAATAAATAAGTAGTAAAAGATTGAACTGTAGAAAATAAAATTGTGTAAAGACGCGTGTCTATTTCTTCAGTTTACACAAAATTAAATGTTTTCAAAAATATTCAAATTTAATACATAGATTGATAAATTAT
>JAUYWI010124961.1:0-10138 GCA_034780595.1 Parotoplana pacifica | reverse complement strand
CCAGGACACTCCATACTGTGGCTCTACTTCCAAGGACTCTTCAATTATGGGTTCCTTGTTGGAACTCCCAAGACTCTTCATCTTGTCCAAAACAGTCTTTGGGACCATGTACCAGTCTGCCCATTTCCGCCTTCCAAACGCCAACGACTCACTTTTCCTGATCTGAATGAGGTCGGAGCGCATGCCAATCTCAAAACACTTGCATAGACGACACGACGGGCACTGCTTCCTTGTCTCAGAAGTGATGGCACAGCTTTCAGTACCAGAGGCGCATTTCAACTTCTATAGACAAGAAAAGAAACAATTTTCCAATAGCTTTGTTTCAAAAGAATAAAAAATAAATTAATTTTGATAATTAGTTATTCTACAGTAAAATCATAGAAACAAGAAATGTGTCTTATTGGAAATCAAATAAATAATAATAAAACCGAAAAAGTTTAATTTAAAATAAGAAACACAAGCAAAAGTCTTATATAAAATGTGAAAATAACCTCCAAAATGTAAAGTTTCCCCTCTAATCTGAGAAGCGATTTTTCAGCAACAGTCACCATATCATATCCCAACTGATGTTGGCTCAAGGTAATGTCGTTAGGGCTGCATATGATCCTAGTCACGTAAAGGTTACTACTCTCCTGTGTTGCAATAATTAATATTCAATAATGCTACGCATTCTAGGTGATTAAAATGTATCAGAATTGGATAAAAATTTCATAGATATTATAATAGGAGATACATCTATCATTATTAAATAATTATCGCAATTATTAGTTTCAGGTACTTTAAGACTGGTAAATCTATTTCCAAGATATTTATCAGATAATCTCCCCGGGAATCTTGAAGCCTAGTACAGTGAAATGTGACTATTAGATACCGAGATAAATATACTATGCTGGTGACATGTTCGAAACAGATTTTAACAAACGTAAAATATAACTCTGCAACATAAGAAGGTGCGTGGGTGGGTGAAATCAAGTCATTTTACACACATTTGAAGTCAAGAGAACCGGATTTGGTTGTATGCTCTTTGGAGTAAAGATATCACTGCACCATCACCAGGGGTAAGACTATGCCAAGTTATGACTCCGCATTATAACGAATCTCTACATGAAAATATTCTATTGCATTGATTGGTTAACCTCACATTACTTTTAATTATTACTCTATGGTTTGTCTTCCGTACTGTTAATTATTACTCTATGGTTTGTCTTCCGTACTGTTAATTATTACTCTATGGTTTGTCTTCCGTACTTTTAATTATTACTCTATGGTTTGTCTTCCGTATTGTTAATTATTACTCTATGGTTTGTCTTCCGTACTGTTAATTATTACTCTATGGATTATCTTCCGTACTGTTAATTATTACTCTATGGTTTATCTGCCGTACTGTTAATTATTACTCTATGGTTTATCTTCCGTACTGTTAATTATTACTCTATGGTTTATCTTCCGTACTGTTAATTATTACTCTATGTCTGGCAAACTGTCCGTTAATGTTTACTCTATGGTCTGGCTTCAGTTTTGTTATTTATTACTCTATCTACGGTCTGTTTTCTATTTTACCTAGCTCTAATAAACTTTAAAATTTGGTTGACTCGCGTAATTTTAATCTAAAAAACACATGAAACACTAGCATTATAGACATGACATGTAGGCAGGTAGTTTGAATTATAATATATAACAGCATGATAATAAAACATTATGTGTACCATGACCACTAATTCCTAGTGAAAACAATAATCCAGACAAAAAAGCTAGCAATAGGACGCCGTAAGTAGAAAAAATAATCTACGAAGTCATAATTAGACTTCACTGCCTATCAAAAGATAGCTAACTGATTTACATATAACCATAATAAATATTTAAGAAAAACTATTCACGTAAATTACTTTAATAGTTCATAATGACATAACAAAAACAGACCAGGTAATTACTTGTTGGTGAAAAGCGTTCACTGAGCTGCAATCACACGGTAGCAGACTACCAAATAAAACTGTGCATTTACCACCATAGCCCCGTTCTTAGACAATTAGCCAAGAAAGCAAACACGGCAATTATGTCAATCCTACCTAACCAAATATTAAATTGACTGGATTTGGTTTTGATAGTAACAACCTTGATATAATTTATCTGTATTATCTGGATAGGTACTTTTCATTTCATTAAAAAAGATATAGTAAGTAATAAAAAAGTAACTTATGCTAGATTAGTGTTTAGAGAAATACCATGACTGAAAAGTTCATTCAATGCAATATAATTCATAAACATCAATATTATGAGTAGCAGAAACACCCATCTGTATACCCGCATACTACGTAGTTTCCAGATATTTGTCCCTCATCCGTAGAAAGTAGGATTCGAACTCGGGACCTTCTGATTAGCATGCTAGAATTTCTTTTCAATCGATATTTTCTACATTGAACTATACATGTGACTTGGTTAGGGTTTACACGAAGCTCCATAGACCGCCGAACCATTCTGGGAACTTGTCTCCACACCTGGGGCCTCTCTTCTTCGAAATATCAACATTATAGACATCCATTCCTCGTCCTCTGGTCGCGTTTCCTTCATTTGTTTCTCCGGGAACCAGTTCGGAAGCAACCTGGAGCTCGTTTGATGCAGGGTCCGGCAACTCGGTGCCTTCATTGTCCGTAACGTTGTCATTTAGTGTCTTATTTGTCATATATGTTCTTTCTCTGAGATATTTAGAGCCATTCCAACCATTTTCGTGGCATTCGAGGAATTTCTCTAGATTTTTAGTGAGCGCCCACGTTTCGCTGATCTAGTAGAGGAGGTAACTGATTCCACAGTAGTAGCAACTAAGCGAACTTTCAGATCTCCGTTCCAGACTAAGAAACAATACATTTTATTTTAGCAATTTACTAAATCGTTTAAACAAAAATTATTTCATATAATGTAAAATACTATTTACTCATAGATATTTATGTTAAGTCTTAAAGACATTACCGACATGATAATAAATAGAAAAATGTTGGAGGCTGCTTACCAAGGAAAGAAGTAAATAATTGGACAGATAGATATAATAATTTTTATAAATAAATATTCCGATTTTAGACGACAACAGACACGATACACACACAGCCTTATCTGGCTCGGCACTTCATTGCAAATACAAATGCATAAAGCAAAGTTGTGACTGTATATCTCACCCGTGCACAACACAACGCAACATATGCAGCGCAGCAGCCACTTTGTGATAGAATATAATAATAATTATCATCAGAAGAATATAAAATACATTTCTCAGATTGATTACAATATTTTATTAAATGACATTGTGGACGAGAAGCAGTAAACGTAGGGACAAGGGTCGGTCTCCAAAAAAAAAAAACAGGGGGAGAGATATATTGTGAGGAAATGGACCTGGTCAGGCTTCATATTCTACAAGTAATCAAAGCTATCAAATAATATGATATGGCTTATTTGAACAGCAGTTGTCAAGTCGCATTCAAACAGTCCGCTAATCTTTATGTATGCAGGCTACAGCTGACATACACGCACAAAGCTACACGTACTATTTAGTCTACTGTCTCCCAGTCATAGCCACAAGACTTGATAATATATTGGAATTATAAAAAAAATGGATAAAAATCCCATGTCGTTTTAACAAGCCGTGTTTTGCTATCAACAACACACAAAAAAAACGCTGCTAGATATTAAAATCGAAAAAAAATTGACTACCATTGCTGGCCAACAAACAAACAACACCATTGCATTCCACACCACGATGACAGGCCGACTGGGCCAATAATATTTAAGAAACCATAAAAATGTAACAAAATAATACCCTAAAGCAGGGACTGGACGGTTTTGTGGCCACCTAAACACCCACACACATAGCACAACAGTCAGTCAAAATGGCAGGAGAAACATGAAATTTTGTCCCGAAGCATTATTAGATGTCATTAAGGAGTTGTGATGGGCATGAGATGGCCTACGGGGGGAAAAAACGCGAGGAACAATACTAGAACAGCACATCATAATAGAATGCGGAAAATACATACTAAGTTGTAATCCCATTCACATTTATTTCGACAGAGACATACTGCAAACGATCATAGAGATACACACACCGATACCTTGCTAGCATATGCTGCCAATAGTTACATACCAGCCAGGTCAAATCAAGGCCTATAAATTAAAACAAATTCCAATCAGCTGTTCCCCCGATGATTTGCAACCAGAATAATACTCACCCAGCTATAAAATGGGATCAGTTATCTGACGTTCGCTCTCTCGGGTCCCATACGGCAAGCAGCCGGCAAGGTATCAAACTCCCATGCTGGCTGCAGTGGTAGGTACAGCAGATAATATGTCACACATTCAGTTTTCACTTTTTGATTAATCGCTGAGCTCCCCCCCCCATCACCATCTCTCCAACAAACAACACACATAGCAATCCAACCCGACCAAGGCTAACAACCTACACCTAAATGTGTAGTTTGTGTGTGTGTTAAAATCGCACCGGAATTACCTGTAAAGACAAAATTTCACAACAACAACAATCTATTAAAAGGCCAAACACATAAGAAAGTTCGAGATCAAATCGCCTAAAGAGAAAAACATACAGAGTATTTACAGTGACATATGTCAACACCAGCCAGGTTAGTATGACCTCATTCAAATTTCAGAACAATCAATAAAAATACAGCGGGCCGGAGAGATTGATAAAAATAGCTATCTATGGTTCTCGATTAGTTAGTTGAGCTAATTCAATACATGGCGCTGTATTAACCGGTTGAGAGAATTCAATCCATGGGTTTTCTGTATTAGCAGACTGAGTAAATTCAAGCTATCTTTGTACATTAGCTAGTTGAGTGAATTCAATCTATGGTTCTGTATTAGTTAATTGAGTGAAAATCAATCTATGTTCTGTATTAGTTAATTGAGTGAAAATCAATCTATGTTCTGTATTAGTCAATTGAGTGAATTTAATCTATGGCTCTGTTTTAGCATAGTGAATGACTTCAATCTTGTATTTGTTCAGTATTAGATTTAGTAAATAAAATATTTTTCGCCACAGTTGATTCAAAATCATTTTCCAAGGCCAAAACTATGAATTCGAGTTTATAAAAAGGCCAACTTTTTTGCCGAGAGAACGCTGATAGGCCTTTTTGTTAAAGATAATTACATATAATTAAACCAGAGTGCTGCTAATGTGACGAATAACTCTTCCCCCTACCACAATCCGATAAGTTGACCATCCCAGAAAAGCCCACAAACGTTTTGATTTATTGAAACTGACCTTTCGATTTAATATGAATAAAGCACACCTAGGTAATTAGATGTATTCTAATTTATTAAATAACTATCAGGATTGTTTAAATATAAATTATGTTTCACTGAATCAAAATGCCAACATATTTCTAGACAAATAGACATTTTAAATTTAATTTTTACTACAGCACTTCATTAAAAATAGACACCTAGAGATTACAGATCTCATTAGAAAAACAGTATTGAAGAACAGATTTTAATGATTTATAGTGTCCTAAAAGTAAATAGTGGGTAAATACAATAAAAAATAGACACCAGTTTGTTGAGATATGTTCACTAGACTAAAACTATGAGTAAAATTGTCTTGCAAAAATCGAAAATTTAATTCTTCGGTACCCATCCACTTTATTTTTAAAACACATTTTTACAATGAAATACTTGCCGGAGGGACCGAAATATGCTCTCCAAGTTCCAATCAATAGCACCAGACTTAAGACTACCATGCATAGTATGCAAACTACATGACCCAATATCCATAAGATTAGGGAATTCTTCAGGAGTCTTTTAAAAACTTGTGGTTGACATTTTGGTCACATGAAGTAACTTTTGGGGGTTCTAATTCAGATGTACCTTGTTTTGAAATTAGCCAAAAGATTGGAATCAGTTGTGTGTCCTAGAGTTTCTGATTCAAGATATCTGGTTACAACAATTTTTTTATCAATATCCCAGTAGCGCATCGTCAAATCCATTTGTTGTGTTTGTGTTATGTCATTTAATCACTCAGAAAATGACATACTATAGAATTTTGTTGACCGATATAGCTTCAATTAGAAGTTCATGATAATATGGATATAACCCCCCCAAAAAAGATATGCACATTTTGTATATCACAAGTAAATCTCCTAGTAATTGTACTATCAGGAAACATTTTAGCAAAAATTCACTAACATCCTTCCTTTCATTACACAATTCATGATCCATAGTATTTATGCTTTAATAACCTCCTCCCTCATTAATTGTGATAGATGAATCTAGAATTGTCTGATATTGAAGGATTAGATGTTTTAAGAGATGGAAAGAAATTAAGCACTTTTCCAGATGGTGAAGTATTTTTATTAAGAGATACATGAAGAATAACTTTTAAGAGCAGTGATACCCATATTTGCAATATCGATCTTCCTTTTACACAGGTAAACAGAAAGCGAAGTATACATCCCCCATCAACTTCCTTTAACCAGAATGAAAATCTGGAGTTTTCTTTCCGATATTGTTGAATTTGTACATTTATACTTTGACATGATATTTTTAAGAAATTATGTATAAATATTAAAACATTATATAAAATATATTATAAAGATTGAAAATAAAATACAAATATTTTAAGCATAAATTACTGGGATATGCATATTAAAATCTCTAATGACAGCTCAGCATGCCTATGTCTCTGTCTGCAACCTACACTAAGTACAATTTATTTTAAATTTATAAAAATTAACCAATAAGTTTAGCTTTTATTATTTTGATATAAAGCTAATTATGTGAAGTACAACATTTTTAGTCGCTTATAGTTGTGCTGTCTGAGTAAAATAAGACTTAAAAACAAAAAAATTATACTGTGCTCAAGAATTTCCAGGAGTTTTCCAGGTCATACCATTTTTTACAATCATGCAGGAGAATTTTAATCTATGGCGCTGTTTTAGCTAGTTGAATGATTTCAATCTATAGTTCTGTATTAGTTAATTGAGTGAATTCAATCTAACTATGCTTCTGTATTAGTTAATAGAGTGAATTCAATCTATGCTCTGTATTAGTCAATTGAGTGAATTCAATCTATGGTCCTGTTTTACATAGTTGAATGATTTCAATCTTGTATTTGTTCAGTATAGATATTGTACATAAAATATTTTTCGCCACAGTTGACTCCAAATAATTTTCCAAGGGTATATAAAAAGGCCAACTTTCTTGGCGAGAGAACGCTGATAGGCCTTTTTGTTAAAGATAATTATATATAATTAAACCAGAGTGCTGCTAATGTGACGAATAACTCTTCCCCCTACCACAATCCGATAAGTTGACCATCCCAGAAAAGCCCACAAACGTTTTGATTTATTGAAACTGACCTTTCGATTTAATATGAATAAAGCACACCTAGGTAATTAGATGTATTCTAATTTATTAAATAACTATCAGGATTGTTTAAATATAAATTATGTTTCACTGAATCAAAATGCCAACATGTTTCTAGACAAATAGACATTTTAAATTTAATTTTTACTACAGCACTTCATTAAAAATAGACACTTAGAGATTACAGATCTCATTAGAGAAACAGTATTGAAGAACAGATTTTAATGATTTATAGTGTCCTAAAAGTAACAGATATCATTGAGATTCAAATAGTGGGTAAATACAATTAAAAATAGACGCCAGTTTGTTAAGATATGTTCATGAGACTAAAACTATGAGTAAAATTGTCCTGCAAAAATCGAAAATTTAATTCTTTGGTACCCACCCAACTAAACAAAAAAACGATCCATTTTAAAAAATCAGATCAAATCAAAATTAGAAACGCTTCTTAATCATCGCACAACAAGTCTTAATCAATGGTGAAAGTTTTATCTCAAAACAAATCGCCAGCACAGCCCAAGACATTATTACTCATTAGCCTGGTAGGCTGGCATTGTTTGGATGGGCTGGCCAAGATAAAATGATAATCAAATATGCATTAGGGCATCTAGAACATCAAGTGTGATGACACATATAATTTCTTTCAGTTATGGGCATTCTTGCTGGCTATGCAATAAAACCTAAATAACAGACGAAACTTTTTTTACACTGAGAAGGGTTGCACAATAAGAATCGGGAAATTAGAAACAGAACTTTTAAAAGGTTACAGGAAAATGAAATAAAGAGCAAACATAATATATCTAGAGATAATCGGTATTTTAGTAATAATAAATAGTTTTTTAATGTAGGAACATTCCAAATGAGGATAAAAGGAAATCCTAAATTAGCCGAAGATCGGTAATAAATTAATAAAATTAAAATTACACAAACACTCTTTTTGGACTTTTTAATTGTCTGGATTAGAATTCCAATTGGACATCAAAAGGCGCAAATTAATTTGAATTATAAAACCTTATTTCCATTAATGATCCAATAGTTAGTTCAGAACAACTTCCCACTAATTGATCTTAACTCATGATGATCTGTAGATAGCCCAAATACGACTGAATTACAAAGTTCCTACATTTTCCATTTGGTTGATATTATAACTTAATAAATTTTAAAAACAATCTAGTCTACCAAATGACACCTAACAAAGGTTAAAACCTGTGTTCAGCAAAGTATGGGCGGCTGATAACATCACCAGCTACAATGGAGAATCTAACAGCAGTGCACCGCCTGTAAGATCGGGGGGCTGATAAAACAATCCAAAACTGGACGGTCCAGATCTGATTTTCTCGAAATTGATGCAGAAATAAAGGAGAAATTTAGCAATTTTCATGAGATGTAATGCATTTCTGATTAGCTGCAATTGAATATTTAGTCTAAAATGTATAGCTAGCTAATTGAGTAAATTCAATCTATGGCTCTGTATTAGTTATTTGTTTAAATTCAATCTATGGCTCTGTATTAGTTATTTGTTTAAATTCAAACTATGGCTCTGTATTAGTTATTTGTTTAAATTCAAACTATGGCTCTGTATTAGTTATTTGTTTAAATTCAATCTATGGCTCTATATTAGCTAATTGAGTAACTTTAATCTTGGGCTCTTATTTGATAGCTGAGTGAATTCAATCTATGGTTCTGGATCACCAAAAGTGTTTTCAGTTTGATCACTGTTTGAACGTGGCAGAGGAATAACATATCTGTTTTATAGTTGAGCTAATTTCAACTCTAGAAATTATTCTAATAAGGCCAAGGGTAGAAAAACTCATAAATTGCAACAAATAAAAGTGCTAGATAGGTAGGCACTCTCGAAACAAGTTTCTAATTGAACCTGCCTCATTTTTAAACATTAAATAACTGTTCCAACCAGTCATTAAGAATGACGCTTGAAACAACGAATCTGTGAATCTTTGATAGAATTCAAACAAAAACACTAAACTATTGTCGTCACTTGAAAGATTGTGCTACCCCAAAACCCAGTTTGAACTTGCACATCAACAGCGGCAAACAAGCCAGTAAACATTTCAGATACGTAACTATTGAACTATTTGAAACTTGGCTGCCACTAGCTGCCCCCATCACCCATCACACACAATATTCTAATCTCGTATTACGATGTAATTAATCGCCACCTACTACTGGTACCTGTAGGTTGTCGTCGTGTAGCTTGATATATCAAATGCTGGCACACTTTATCAGCCTGCTCTGTCATCTATCTGCCTGTAATCTCCAAATTGTCCGAATCTATTATTTAGGAATGCTTTTTGTCACAGGTACGATAATACTACAAGCTGGTATATATAAGCTGGTATGTAGCTCTACTAATTTGTCTTATCGTAACGACAGCACAATCGATTACGTAATATTATCAAAATTATTCTACTGATTTCTACCAATACAATTTATGATGGCGTATTAAAACATTTGATTCTCTACTCGTTAAAGCTGGCAACTAAATCAGGATTATACTAAAAATACAAGGTCAGTTATTGCCACCGATTTCTAGTTATGTTGCTCTATAGATTGTGACTAACACTTAGTACTGGCCTAAAAAACTGAAAAATTAGAACCTGAACAAATATGGAGAGACATTCTTCAAAAAGTCACACCTCTATGTATCATTACTCTATGGTGCAGTCACACCTCTATGTATCTTTACTGTATGGTGCAGTCACACTTCTACGCGTCCTTACTCTATGGTGCAGAGTCACAGCTCTATGTATCATTACTC
>JAUYWI010124950.1:0-10138 GCA_034780595.1 Parotoplana pacifica | reverse complement strand
GAGATATCCCCTGTCATAACATGATCATAAGCACTACAAATATAATTTTTAAGATCTGGATTTGTAGTACAATCACAAGAACCATTAGATGTAATTTTTGATAAACTAAGATTATTAAGAGTAAAATTATAATAAAATATATAATTACTAATTGGTTTTTCATAAATAAAACAAATTTATAACACAAAATTGAAGCTTTATACGATACTTTTGTGGGGCAACAGGGTATCTGGCCCAATAGGTTTTGCCGCCACTGTATTAATATTTTGGTTATTGAACAAAAGCGGTATGTGTCATAATCAAATGACTACTTAAAAATTAGTTTTAAATATATTTTTCAATATGATGTGTCTAGTAAACGAAGTTTAATGGGAAGAGCATTCTAATCCTTCCGGTCACCCATTATTATTCTTGTCACTGCAAGTTGGTTGTCTAAGTACGCAGAATCAGACTCCCTAGTCAAGCGACCCGTTTCGCTGATCAGAACTAAATGTTAAAGGTTGTGTGGGCCAGTTTTGTAGACAGATTTCTGTGTTGAAACCATGAATTTATATTTAATTCTATTTTCAATAGGCAATCAGTGGAAAGAATATGTAATAGGATCTAAAATCAGAGAGTAATACTTTGTGGTATAAATCATAGGGGAATAAATGCAGCGGTCGGACTCTTCATAAATTTCATAGAATTTTTACATCTACGATTTTATTCTGGAGATGGTTTTTGTTGTTGTTGTTGTTGAGGTAGGACTGGCAGTAGCTCCAGAGCGTTGACATTGAGCTTCAACAACAAAGTGGTCTCCTGGTCTAAGTTGAATAAAAAGAACTTGAGAAGGTATCAATGCCATTTAACCGAAGTGGCCCGCTACTTTTTTGCTAGCGCATAGCTCAGTGATAGTTTCTCCATCAAAGAGGAAAACATTAGTGTTAAAAAGCTGGCGGCCTTCTTATCACACATAGTAGAGTACCACTGCTCAAACCTGACAGATATATAAAACTGCTAGTCTGATTTGCCTGTGGGTGTAATAATCTTCTCATATCCGAAGATATCCCAGGAGACTTTATATGTAGTAGTCATATAAGACGGAGCATGGCAAGCCGCTGCCGTGTCATCACAAATCTCCGCAAAAAGTTGAACGTGGGTTGAGGATAAACCTCAGTATGATGAATCAGGACGATATCTATATTTAACATTAAAAAGAAGAAAAAACAGTTTTTGGTCATAACAATTTCACACATTAAGTTTTTACTAGACATTTTAGATTTATACACAATTGATCCTGTTCTCAAATGTATCATTTAAAAAATAAAGAGTTGAATCTCTGTGCATTTAATTCCTCCATAGTACAGGTAATAAATTATTTAATAGGTTTAGTGCTTAGATAATGAATAATAATTAGGCAGAGATTCATTTAATATAGCTCAGTGATAGTTTCTCCATCAAAGAGAAAAACATTAGTGTTAAAAAGCTGCGACCTTCTTATCACATAAATATCTGTTGCATTTTGATATAATAAAATATCTACATTGATAGATAGAATTTATCCAGTTACAATTTAGTACTAAAAGTTCCATTGCGGAACATTTTGACCTAACAGACGAACCGGTTGGAATCAAGTATGTTTTGTTACTTAGGTAGTATAATGGTGCGGACTCATTAATATTTATTTCCAGCAATATGAATGAATTTGATGTTGAAATTGGCGATTTGATAATGTGTCAAAAGTCGGAAAATACTATTTGTATCAATATCGGTATCTATGACATGCTTTCTTATTTTACTAATTGTAGCTTTAGTTGCTTGATTTTTGAACAACAAAATCTTATTTGCAACTCTTCGTGGGATTTGTGGAAGTTAGAATTGAATTTGAACATTCAGTTAACATTGGATGAGGATGATATTGAACAAGGTTTTATTAGGGTTTATATTGTGTAGCACATTCAAACACTGTTTGATGAGATTTCCTGGTAAGACTATTTAAAATAACAATTAGAAAATAGAGTGATGTTTTATATAAAATTAGTTTAGTAATCTAAGTGCTTAAAATATGGTCGAAATAGATTTTTACACTTTGTCAAATTGATGGCTTTTTGCATTCCATGAAAATTGATTCAGTGCCTTCCCCCAAAGAGGATCAATGAAAGCAAGTTAGGCTAACTTTAGGAACAATAAATAATGCCATATTTTCAGCATGAGTAAAAATAATTATCTATTTTAGATCTTATTTTTTAAGCTCATCTTTCGTGAAAAACATATTTTAGTGATTGATATTAAAATAAACTTATCTGATGAAATAAATATCCAAATTTGACTGATTTTTAAAACTTCTTTTGTGTATAAATTAACTTTTAATAGCTCGAACTTCAACCACCCGGTATTTATTAAACAACCACCGAAAAACACCTAGAACTCCAACTGTACTACTTGCTATTGGAGACCATCTGATAAAGGAGTATGCCACTAGAATGAGTCCAACGTTTCAAAACCTTATTCAGAGACCTTTACTTTCGACATTCAAGTTTGGACCGATGAATCGCAGAGTTGACTTGCAACTGATGTTGATCTGGAGAAAGCCATTATTTCCATGGCTCTAACACTGTGATAGAACTATTGTAATGATTAATGCTCAGATGCTCTTAAAAATGGATAGATTGTTTCCCTTAATACCAAATCTAACTATCAAAATATTTCAATTAAGTTTGAACAATTTAACATTATTGAGTATAGCGTTTTACTATTTTCTATTTAGTTTGCTCTCCTGATTATACTTTGTATGTAGACCAATGTTACAAAGTATTCAAACAAAAATTCGTATTTTATAAAGCGGATAAAACTTGTACAGTTGATGGCGGACACTTAGCATGGATCAAGGACCAATCTACTCTTTACAAATTGGGGACCATGGTGAAGTCTATAAGCTCGTGTGGCCGTGCATGGATTGGTATGGTACCAAAACGATTACATGATGATATCAATGGAAATGTTAAACTTAGTCTTAATAAATGGCGAGAACGAGCTCAGAGTAGTTCTCAGGATTCTAATGTCGGATACATTTCTCCAGACAGAGAGACATATGTACTCGTACTAAGCAAATATGACGTCTATAAAATGCGGTTCATTTGTCAGAAAAGTAAGAAGATGGCAATATTATGTAGTATTTTTAAACCAAGTGATTAACATAACTAAATTCAATATAGCAGAAAGAAGAGCAAATTAATTAAAAATAGATTATGAAACAAATAAGTACATACTCGTATATGTACATCTTGACATTGAATTATTGGCATGAAATAGCCTGCATCAACAAATGGAAACTATAAAATAAATTTCCAACTCTTAGACCACAATAAAAGTAAGCCTAGAATACACAGAAATGGCATAGTGACCATTTTGACGCTCAAGTAGAAAAGATAAGCTGAACTACAAATGGAATGCAATAAAATAAACAATATAATAAATGGCAAAAATCGGCAATTGGAAATAAAGATAAGTTACACCTGAGAAAGTCTATTAATAACGGATCGAATGATTGATAAAATAGCGGAACATAGAAAGCGGAAATGGAAGAACATCAATAAAATGAGATTGAACGGAAAAACTACAGAAGACTACAAATTGACGGCCAGAAACAACAGGCCCGAACATTCAGGACACGGAACTTAAAGAAAGAAGGGATTTATGTATCATAACATAAGCAAGGCACATAATTCAAAACACATATTAAATCAAGGGACAATAGGAGACACTTAAACAGGGACTACAACAACTTATAAATAAACTCAATCAATATAAGCATCAACGTAAAGCTGACAAAGCTATGAGAATATGAAGAATAGGAAACAACCCAATTAACATTACTCTAATGGCATACAAATAGAACAACATATAATAATTATATAGTTTGCTCATTTGAAATTTGATCAAGATAGGTTGATTCGTTTGAAATCTAGGGCAATTTAGGTGATTTTAATTAAAAGCCACTTATAATTTTTTTTAAAAGATATGAAATCTATATAAATGAAAGTCTTTATATCTAATTTTGCATAATCTATAATCAGACTCAGAGCTTTAACCTCAGATCAATGACTTTCAATTCACTCTATTTGTTTTATTTTTATTTATTTTTCTATTTTTCTATTATTATTTAATTTGTTTTATAACCAATTGCTTTTAATTATTTTCACTATAGCACCAACTCTTTCTAAAACAACTACTCCAGGTAAGTGTTCCAAGTTTTCTTAATACAAAGATTGTCATGTTTAAATTCAGATATCGCCATTATTGGGTCAAGGTTAGCAAATAATTTTAAAAGATGAAAATGGTTCAAAAGTGATGTTTTACGGTTTGCCAAATTGATGGCTTTAAATTAATATTATTTGTATAATCGGTGCTGTGCTTTCTGCACTCCATGAAATTTTTTTCGGTGCCATCCACCAAAGAGGCATAATGAACCCAAAGGCTAACTTTAAAAATAATAAACTATTCCATATTCTCAGCATGAGTAGACATAGTGTATCTATTTAAAGTCTGTTTTTATGATTTGTTTGCTTAAAATACGATAGTTCAACAAAACATTTTAAAATGCATTTTATTGTTTCATTCTCAGATAACAATCTCTGATGAAGTGAATTTCTATAGTTGACTGATTTTCACAACTTATGTGTTTAAATTCACTTTAATAGATACAATTAATAATAGGCCTTTTGGAATTGAAATGCAATTCTTGGAAAAAGAAATAACGATTGCATTAAAAACCATATACACAAGAGACTACACAAAATAGACAACACAAATACACTATTTCAACAGCACAAAAGGAAACGGATATAGATTTCGATGACGAATTTATTGTTTTGCAGTAAACGATGATAAGAAATAGCATCAAAATTCGATACAGCTATCCAAGAGCGGTCTGTGATAGCAATCAAAACTTTGTCATAGTACAAACAAATCTGAAATTCAAGAAAATCAAAAAAGAAAAGACCGAAGAAAAAATGGGACTTCGAAAAATTAAAACATTGATCGACCTGAACAATAAGTAAATTGTTCAGGCAATGATTATGCCTGGCTGATGAGGCCGAAACAGCTGTCCTGGGCTATTACTTGCGAGTAAATTGAATAAGTAGTATATTTTTATCAAAGTATTATTACTCTTAAACACAATAATAAGAACATCTGCTGAAACGAATAAAATATATATCAGAAAAATGGTATCAGAAATACGCTGGATTAACGATAAGGTGATAGAACAACTACAAGAACGGCGCGAATGAAAATAAGTCAACAACGAAAACATATGAGCAAACTAAAAAAGACTATGTAATGATCTTAAATGGAGGCTCAGAAAGCAAGAGAAGTATGGTGACAAAAATGTGCAGTATATGGACAGTATATGGACGCAAGGAGACAAAGTGCCTTAATGTATCAATAAATACAACAATTAACAGAAAAAACCAAAATTGAATCTTAACAGAAGAACAACTCTAACTCTATGCGAGGGCAGCAATTAAAGTTTTTATCACCAATCATAGTTAAAAGGGAAAGACATGACCTATTCTTTACAATGCCGGATTTGGAAAAGATGTTGCAAATAAGAAAACAGGGCACATTTTTGAAAATATAGTTTGACTCTCTAGAACTCAACTCAAATATTCAATCAAATATGAGTGATGGCATACATTTTGTGCTGTATCGATACCAACGCAAACTATGTACATATTTTCGCTCTCATCCCCTTCGACTTCATACACTTTACAAAAGTCAATGTCTGCTTCAAGTAGGTACTTTGTCTGCCCTCTTATACCATCTGCTGAAGAAGGTATCAGTTGTGTTAATCAGAGAGTGTAAATATTTTGCAGTATAGCTACCAACATATCAGGCAGAGCTACAAATCCAACACTCATATTTGAGAAAGCTGTTTTAAAAGTTTCAGTTGTTCTGGAAATCATGACTTTTTTGTAATTGATTAATTTAAAATTTGATACTCTGTCGAATCATGGTAGTTCCTATTCTACAGTAGGTAATTGTATTGTTCAATGAATTTAGCTAAAGGTTATCGTCCATGTTATTTGTGTTTTTTGCATTTGATGTATTTCAAATTGATGACTACAAGCTAATTGATTTTTATGTATCATGCAGTAAAAAATTTAGCAATGCTAATAATGCCATCAACAAGCAAAATAAAGTAGAGATGGAAATGAATGAAAACAAAAACATTTTAGAGTTATATGAGGTCCATCGATTTGAGTCAATTAAAATGTCCTAGGGATCAGATTATGACATCATTAGTCTATTTTTACGGTAAAATGTATCTAGAGGACCTGCCATAAGGCAAAGAACATTGATTGAATGTGGAATCCATATGAATTTGTCACAAGGTGGAGAACAATATACATACATACACTAACGAGCAAAAGGAGTGGCGTAGTCCAAATGTTTATGTTTATATACGATTTAGTGAGAAAGGAATAAAATTGAACTTATGAAATAAATCAATAGATCAAACTCATTTTAGGAATTTACTTGATCTATTTTTAGCGGTAATAAACTTTTCTATAGATGGTGTGTGAGCGGAATTTTCGCGATCTATTTTTCACTATTATGCAAGCTAAAATCTATACCAAGCTACGCCACTATTTATGCTCGTTAGTGTTTAAAGAAAATGAAATCCATAGACACGGACCTGTCACAAGGCAGATAAATGATAGATAGCACTGGCGTATCTAAAACGGATATTATTGTCCCACAGACACCTAATATTTAGTATATGCCAAATTTCTTTCACATCGGGTAAATTTTATAACCATTATTGGTTTTGAAGAAATAAAGAAATATAAAACTAAAGAAAGAAGAAACAATTATTACATAAAATGGCTAACTTTCAGCAATCGTAGTTCGAAAACCACTAAACCGATTTCCATAAAATTTGCACATCTTTTCAACATAGCTCAAGCTACTGATCAACCGTAGTCTTCCAGTATTTACATTGTACGAGTGCTAGAGGTCCAAAGATTTAGCTCATTTATAAAATTCGGATAACTCTCTAGCTAGGTTAGCTGGCTCATAAAACTAGTGCTCTATTTCTAACACAGTAATGGAAAGATTGTATGGATTAATGTTTACATGCCCTAAATACCAAAACTATCTATCAAAATATTCTAATTAAGCTGGGACTTTAATAATTTGAGTATAATGTTGTTTTATTTTCTATTTAGGTTGCACTCCTGAGTATACTTTTCATTTAAACAACTGTTATAAAGTATCCAAACAATCTGTCAAATTTTATACAGCGCAAAAGCTATGTAGAGATGATGGCGGACACCTAGCAGTGATCAAGGACAACTCTACTCTTTACAAATTGAGGGACATGGTAAAGGTGAAGGGTGATGTTGTCGATGCATGGATTGGAATGTTACCAAAACATTTAGGAAGACTTGGTAAAATAGATAATCTTGATGAATGGCAGAAACGATCACGGGAATTTTCTCACCAAGATTTTTACGGATCGCTTTTCATCTTTAGGGGCGGATTTCATCTCTGGCTATCAGGTCTTAAAAATGGGCGCTCCCGGTTCATATGTCAGAAAGGTAAGTAGATGGCACTAATATGTTGAATTTGTTGTCATAAGATATAAGTACATATAGATATCTTGAAAATGAATTATTCGTATCAACTAGGCTGCATCAGCCAATGGAAACTATAAAATAACCTTTCAACCTTTAGATCACAATACGAATAAGCCCAAAATACAGAGAAAAGGAATACTGAAAATTTAACGAAGAACATTATTAGTAAACAATTGGCTACTCAAGTAGACATGATAACCTGTGTTTAAGAGTAATAATAAAATAATTGGTATACTTATCTATATTACTCGCAAATGATAGCCCAGGACAGCTGTTTTGGCCTTGTTGGACCTCATCATGTAGGCATAATCATTGCCTGAGTAGTATAAATGTTCGTATATTTCATATCAAAGCATAAAAGTGAAGAACATTTGCCAATTTTGCATAAGATATTGTCCAAGAAGTATTGGAAGGCTGTTTTTTTATTAAAGGGCACTCACGCTGTCAAAGCAGTTCCAGACCAATTAATTTGTTTAAGAGTAATAATAAAAAAACAGGTATATTTTGTTAAAAATATACTACTTATCTATGTATATTACTCGCAAATGATAGCCCAGGTCAACTGTTTCGGCCTTGAAAGAAATAAGTACATATAGACATCTTGAACATGAATTATTCGTATTAAATAGACTGCATCAACCAATGGAAACTCTAAAATAACTTTTCATCCCTTAGATTACAATAAGAGTAAGCCCAAAATACAGAGAAAAGGAATACTGAAAATATACAGAGGAAAATTATTAGTAAACAATTGATCACTCAAGTAGAAAAGATTGGCCACTTGAGTAGATATGATAACCTGAACGATAAATATGGAATGCTATGTCACAAACAATATCTTTAATAGAAAAAAAATAAAAGGTGGATATAAAAAAAGATACACCCGAGACAAACATGGATAACGGATGGAATGATTCATAAAATGACAGAATCTAGAAAATGGAAATGGAAGAACATCAATAAAATGAGAATGGACAGAAAAACTACAGAAGTCTATAAAATGAACGAAGAAGAGCACGCATAATTGACGGCCAAGAAATATGCCAGAACATTCGGGACACGGAACTTAAAGAAAGAAGGGATTTATGTATTATAAAATAAGAAATACACAGAATTCAAATAGCATTTGATCAAGTCAATATAGCAGACATTAAACAGGGATTAAAACAACTTATAAATAAATTCTGACATAAAGCAAAAAACAAACTACATGAGGATCAGCGTAAAGCAGACAAAGGTAGTGAGAATATCAAGAATAGAAAATTACACAATTAAAATTACTCTGATGTATATAGTTTCCTCAATCGAAATTTGAAGAAGATAGATTGATTCGTGTGAAATCTTGTGCTCGTTAGTTTTTTTTGTTACACTCCACTTACAATAAACAAACCGTTTATTGTAAAAACAAAGATTTTATATTTAAGCTTGCATAAACTAAAATTAAACTTATATAAATATAATATACCCCCCGCTTCAACCTCAGATGAATGATTTTCAATTTATTCTTGTTGTTATATTTTACTGAGCCTGAGCCGTACTTAATTTCTTTTATAACCAATTGTTTCTAATTATTTTCATTACAGCACCAACTATAATAGGTAAGCGTTCTAGGGGTTCAAAATAATGGAATATGTTTTAAAATGAACGACATTTTATTCACAGTCTACTGGGAAATGTTATAAGAGAAATAATTGTAACTTAGGTTTCACATTATTGTTTAATATCCATAAACGCAGTGTTATTTGAGAAGCATTTGTATGAGAAATCTGTCGTCCACAGCAACGGAATCTATGACAAATTTATAAAAAATATAGTAAAAAGGATTTACATAGTCAATATATATGAAATTAAATGCATTTGCTATTTATACTATTTAAACAGTATCGGAGGTTTAAATATAAAACTAGAATTGAAAAATCTATCGAGTGCTGTTAGTCATTGTGATTTTATAAATCTACCTAATAACGATTTTATTACCAAACCTGCGTAAATATAATTCTCTTTGATGTATTTTAGTCTGTGGACATTTTTCTTCTAAATTTAAATCTATAAAAGTACTATTAGATTTACCTACAGTTTATTTTAAATTTCAATGAATTCATTTAAGAAGCATGGATAACAAAGTCCACTTTCTCATGCATAGCAACCTATAAAGTTTTACTCTATATACCATAGACTATCGAATGTAAAGTGTTCCCACAACTGTAAATTATCAAATTAATTAATTTTATTCACCAGCAAAGCCACTACGAGACCGGTTTCGACTGTTTTTTCGGGTCTCATCAGTCGTAGGTAGGCTCGAACCTGGACTGACAGTGACGACTGTATATATCGATAAAAAGAAAATAGCTTGAGCCAAGCTTCAGTTTCCCGTTTGATTTAATTTCTTCTACTACTGTTAGTAGTTGATCTAAAAATAGGTTGATAAATACAGTCGTCACTGTCTACTAACAATGGGTATAAATCACAACTTAGAGCTTCGATTCACCAGCAGCCTGGATAGCTCAGTGGGTAAG
>JAUYWI010124939.1:0-10139 GCA_034780595.1 Parotoplana pacifica | reverse complement strand
AAAAATACATTGATATTCTCTATGGCATACTTATATCATATCGAGTCCGCTTACTTATTGACTCCCCCTCGTATTTAAGACAATTTTATATAGATATCTATATTAATTTAAATATTCAAATTGTTACTATGGTTTGTTTTCATAATACAATCTTTACTTGCTAACTAATATAAGCATCGTCACAGTGTTGGAAAATATGTCCACGCAAAAATGCTCAAGGCTGAGAGTGTCAGCAGGTGATTTTATAATGGTGGACTTATGGGGAACATATTTAACTCATCAAAAAACGTTATACGCCAAAACAAGCTCGGCTCAGGAATGGGCTTTGGTTGCCGGACTAATGCAACTGAATAATTTCTACGGCATTCATTGAGTAGGGAAGATAATCAATAATTAGCTAGGTAATTTAATTCACTAACAAATTGGACCTAACGGTAGTACCTAAATATGCTGGGACATAAATGTCCTGCTCCGATTAAAATTGTCCAATATTAGTTGTAAAATAATTCAATAAAGATACTTATTTATTTGAGTTTTTTTTAAATAAATCTACTTCAGAAATATTTTTACAATTAAACACAGGTTAGTAAAATGGAATGTATCAAGATAAGAAAATATGGCCTTTAATGCTTGTATCCTGGCCGGAAAATTTCTATTAATCACTTAGAAACCAGTAATCTCAATCTAAACTGTTACATTATTTTATGCTTTCATGTCTGTTATTCTATGTTTTGAAGGTTTGTTGTTGCATATTTATTGTTGTATTGAATTTGATAATTAGGTATTTTATCTTATAGAGAACTGTAATGTAATTCTGTTTACATTGTTAGTATTCCGGTCGGGATATATTGATGAACCCCTGATATGAAAATTATGAATCATGATTATATCTGAATTAAATTATTTCTGTATAAATACTGCTGATCTTCTTTTTAATTTGGTATTAGAAATTGATGATTTATTTGCATAATAGAAAATTAGAAGTTCTTCTGTCCTTTTCTAAAAATATGTTAACCATTGAAATATCTGGATAGATTTTACCATATCTCTAGTTGCTGTAGATTAATTTTGATAACAATGCATGCTGATATTTTTAAAAGGACAACATTTAGTTGGATAATTAGTTTCTAAAATTGTTATCATTACATACATAAAAGTGCAAATTTACATCCATTATATGAAAATGCAAGAAATAAACTAATTTTGTACTAGCTCTATTTATCACACTAATTACTACTCTGGCTATTGATTTTTTATTTAAATTTCCATATCAGCCAATAGCAGTGATCTCACATAATAGCTAAGATGTGCTGAACATAACTCACAGTCCCTCTAGCGCTCAGCCTAACTAAGCAGACTTGAAAATGAAAATATACACTTTTAGATAGCTAGACTGGAAGAAATGTATGCATGTTATAAATAAAATTTCTCTTTATGTTAGTCCAGCTTATGAATGTAGATATCAAGAATGCTACTTTACAGTATAGATTTAGATTTTATGAACAAGAGATTGGTTATGTAAGCTTTTTCTCACATTAAGGAACCCTTTGCTTACCCAGCTTTGTTACATTTTGTTAATAATTATTATCATTTATGATTTGTAAATAAAGTAATTCTTCAAAAACGTTGAAGATATTGTCTGTGGCCCAATGAAACCTTTCCCTTAGCTTTAAAGTTTTTATAGCTGGAATCCATAAGGTCTGTATCTTTGGTACTAATTCATTTAATGATTATATATATTTGCTAGGTTGTCAATTAAGGTTCGTTCCAATCCAACCCTAGCTCTGTCAACAACATTGAAATTTTTTTCTGGTGATGTAGAGCCATCTACTGAATCTTTAACATCAGATCCTATTGGGCAGTTAAAGTTGGTTTCCTACGTACATTTCATTTTGTCTCAGTTTTGTCCATTCTTACTCATTTCTATAATATAATTTCTCTTGGTTTTTGGTTAATATACATATTGTTTCTTAGTACTACTACTGATATATTACAGGGTTGGATAAAGGATGGTACCCTTCTGTTTAAATGCATGTTAAGTGAATGTTTTTGATAAATTATAAAATAAGATGATAGTTTTAGTGAAATGGACTATAAATCATACTGAAAACTAAAGAACATTCATACACCCAGTCTGCTCTATTTTGTTAAAAATTTAATAAAGATTTTTAGCAGGTTAAAATAAATAATTTTGAAATTTAAAGCTCTTGCAAAAGAGGAAAAGTCTTTTACTAAATATATATCTCATTGTAATAATATCAAAAATCTAAAGTAATATGATTAAGTTTTTGTTCAGCTCAGTATATTTCACATAGTTGATTATATCATCAATATTGGTACTGGATATTAAAAAAATGAAATTCACTATAAAATAACTAATTTACAAGTAAGATGGGTGGTGTTTGTCATAAATAATTCAATTCTGCTAGATCAATATATTGATGGAGGTATGTCAATATGTTAGATCACAATAATTATGCAGTTTTAATCTAGAAATGTAAGTAGATCCTAATGTACAATTTTATGGGTATATTGTACATAAATTATATCTCAATGAGTGTTTTAGATGTTGTTCTTCATATTTCTATTGGTGTATCTAAAGTAGTCCCTAATATATACCTTCACCTATTGAGTTACAGTTGCAGGGATATTTTCTTTATACTATGAAATTACAAACCTTTAATTGAAAAATATCCCTATTGTATTACTCCATATAGGCTTTTATAAACAAATGGACACACGAGAGCCTAATTAACAGTTGTGACATAGTGAATTATACATTTATTTAATTCAATCAACAATTTTTCTTAAAATGGTTGCTGCCATGAACTATATTATATTTGAATGTTTGAAATTTATTTTCAATTTCCTCTGGAGCAATAGTAACACCATATCCCTGCAGTGTAGCATATCTTGATTTTATTCTGTGCACCTTTGCATGAATTTCTTGAATTTACTAGAGACCACATTTGTATCCAAAAATATTAAGTGTTTGTTGCTATCTATGTCCAATGTTAATTTACAAATCTTTAGCATATTCATTTCACAATTATTGTGGAATAGCCTAGGTTGATTTAGAAAGTTGTCTTGGTGCAGAAAAATCACATAGGTGAATTATAATAATAGCTTTTTACTACTTTTGTGGCAGTCAAAAAATGATCTATCATTTGATGTTTACTTACATAAATCACATGCTTATCTCATTACATGAACATGGTGTCTTTCATTGCAAAAGTCTTGTTGAATGAATTTACACCATTTGTTGGTGGAAATTGAGTATGTTGTTGGTGTCAGAATGACTAGCATTCACTGATCATGTCTAGTAAACATCTGGTTTAAATGGATCTGTAATGATCTAGATGATTTTAGTGCTATTAACTGGCATAAATCTTTGCAACAATATTAAAGTTAAATTAGTTAAACGTTGTATTTACATACATTCAACATTTAAAATGAATTTCCAACCAATTGATATCGACTTTTCAGAAAATCAATGATACTACCACCTAGATCACTCACTGTGTTAAGTATCTATGACCTTAGACATTGAACTGCTAGCTGGTTGCATAGAGCTAGCATGGGATGCTATAGAAATTTGATTTAGTGAAATTTCACAATTGCAGTCAATAGTACCTGTTTTGTCGCGAAATTTATGCCATTTAGTGTATTGGATACACTAACTGGCATACATGTTGCCGGTTCTACCTCACTAATTTTCTGAATCTTTAATTCCAATTTCATATCTTTGTTTTCTTAATTTCAATTTTATTGTCAATTACATCCTATTTTTATTAATTTGTATTTCTGGTTAACCTATTTATTTATCTACATATACTACATCAGCTGTTTTGAGCTTTTATATCCATGCATCATTAACAAATTAACTTTAATATTTATTAACCAATTGTAAATTGTATTTATATGATTAGTGAGATATTTTATAGCTATAGAAAAAAATGTGTACAATTTAATCCTATGAGTTTCAAACATTATAAACAACATTTTTAATAAAATGAATTAAAAAGAGTAAACAAAAAATCAATTTGGTGGTGAACATCTAATTTGAAAGAAATGGTAGTTTTACTTAAATAAAGAGAATAATCTTTCTTGTTATTGTAATTTCTATTACTGATTATCTATTTATTATATTTTCTCTGTGAATAATAATGTTTTTAGTAATTAATGGTGTAATTTTGTCAGCTAAATTTTACTAATACGTCATTTTAGTTGTGGTAGAATTATGTTTTCCTAACAATAGGGAATGGGTTAAGAAATAATGTTTGGCTTTTATTTTTAGTCACTAAAATGAATTCTGTTTTCTAGAATAAACAGATTATATTTTTTTCTAATCTATTCTTATAATTACGTTTGAGATTTTTGTTTTATATTTCATGTTCCAGTCAAACGTGATGCTTAGTTATTTTTGTTTGACTGAACTTTATGGATTGATATAGCTCTGCTTAGTAGTTTGACTGTGAAGTTATTAATAGTCTGTGTATTTAGCAGTAGTATTGTTCTTTTTTAATTATTTTTACATATTTGATGACTAATTGAATTAGGTGTGGTAAATGATTTCATAATTGTGTTGTTTTTGAATTTTTTTAGACATGACGATTTAAAGACCATGCTAGATAGCAACAAAGATAGTCAAAAGTTGGAAGCTATGAAACGGATTATCAGTGTAAGTTGAAGTATTTGTTTTTACTTGGGTAGCTACATGATATTTTATATTTTTATTTTGATCTATTTTTTGCAGATGGTTGCCCGAGGTCGAGATTGCTCGGATTTATTCCCTGCTGTTGTCAAGAACGTTGTTTCTAAAAATGTTGAGGTCGGTAGAAAACAGTTTTACGAATAAATGGATAATGCTATTTTAGAGTTTAGTCAGATTATGCTGAACATGATTTATCTAGTTGCTTAGCTGCTGCTTTGTTTCCAATATCAAACAGAGATATTTTGAAAATTAAGCAACTATACACCTGGGATTTATTTAGTAGGTTTAAAACTAGCTATACTTTAACTATATTGTGTGTAAGACCTGTTTCACAGAAATATAGAAATTGACTTCTATTTAGGGTATTTGTATATTACCTATTTCCTAAAACTTTTACTCGTGCATCATTCAATAATACGAAACGTAGTCGTTTGGAACAGTCAACTGAGAGAAGACTATTTAAATGTGTTTATTTTTGTTTGCAGGTGAAGAAATTGGTGTATGTTTACTTGACGCGATACGCAGAAGAGCAGCAAGATTTAGCTCTCTTGTCTATCTCCACTTTTCAGAGAGCGCTCAAGGTCAGAAGACAGCAAATTTTGGGCTGTAGTTGCTAGTGCATCATGATTACCATGATACCATGAAATAGCATCCATTAATGTCTCCAAATTTTTAGATACTATAAATATCTATTTTGTTTCTGATTCACTGTGAACTAGAAAGAAATGTAATCTAATTTTGAAAATCTTAAATCTGAATCACATAGAGCTTTGAATTAATATTTAGGCATTTACAGATTTATAAATATTTTATCCACTACCACTGGATACCGATTTAATTTTCTGATTTGTCCTTGTTTAGGATCCCAACCAATTGATCCGCGCATCAGCTCTCCGTGTGTTATCTTCCATACGAGTATCGATGATCGTGCCCATTATGATGCTCGCTATCAAGGAAGCTGTCGCCGATATGTCCCCGTATGTACGCAAGACTGCTGCCCATGCCATACCCAAATTATACAGGTAGAGAATATTATCATTGAAGAGATTCGTCGCTGACTTAAAGTAATTTATGTGTTAAAAGATTCAAGTTATGAAGGATACTACTCAGGTTAGATGGGTATTTAGTCCAGAACAGAAGCAACGGAGAGTCGAGTCATGATTGCCAAACAGTTGCTTCGTCGACACAGAAATGATGACACCTTAGACAATCATTTCCATAGATGAGACATGGATGCGATCCTATGAACCGAAGTTAAAGATGCAATCTTTAGAGTGGCGACGTCCAAACTTATCAAGACCGGTGAAGTTCCGTCAAAGACGACCTCCTAAACTGATGCTGATTGCAGCTTATAACAGTAAAGGCATTGGGCTATTTCACTTTATGCCACTATCTCACTCACGAAGTCAAGCCTGCACTCAAAAGGAAGAGACCAGATCTGCAGCATCTGCTCATTCTGTATGACACTGCTGCACCTCATCATGCTCGTATCACCCAGGAGATTTTGCACCATCTTGACCGGGAGTGTCTTCCTCACCCAACATACAGCCAGGACCTAAACCCTCCCGATTTCGAATTGTTCGGAAGACTCAAAGAACCGCTACGAGGACAGCGCTTTTAAAATTGGTAGGAAACCAAGCTGCTGCAAAGGCTGTTATTCTGGAAGCAATCCAGAAGTTACCAGAGGTTATTCAATTCCAAGGAGAATAAATATATTGTAGGCTGAACAATGTTCTGTATTTGCATAATTTCTTGTTCAATAAAAATGTTTAATAATACGAACGAACATTTGAAATGACCCTCATATAAGCATAAATGTATAGGTACCTAATATCAAATCCAAAGAGCGAAATCATTTTATAATATTGTTTTATCGAAATGTCACTTACTAGTGGCTATATAATTACATAATACACATATGGCTTGCATTTAAGTATCGATTGGTTTAAGTGTTTAACGACGATATTTCTTGTTTTATTGATTAGGTATGCTTGTTTTAGTCTGATTATATCGGTTCATGAAAATGGCGTGTCAACAACAACACCCAGTTATCGCTAGTGATGATTCGCGTTGGTTTTATCAGGCAGTGTGGCATTTGTTTCATTGAACTGAGTAGATTGTTGAGCAGTATGAATGTACAGCCATGAATTTGTTGCATTTACATAGTTAAAAATAGAAAATCTTGGAAACATTTTCATCAATTGAAATACTATTAAAATGCTTCTAAACGTCTAATTTGCGTTCTTATAGGTTATATGTATCACCTATCGTCAACTCTATCAAACTTATAACATTCTAGATATCATCTGTTCCTCACATTTTTCTTTTGTTTCTTTCAAATTATATTTTTATTATTTTATATTCACAGTAGGCATATCTAGCACTCATTGCTTAAATATGCACTTATTTTCTACTTCAGCTGTCATTTTCATAAAATTCTAAAATGGTCCTGTTGTGCATTTTTAGCCTTGATCCGGAACAGCGTGATCTTCTAATTGAAGTAATTGAAAAACTGCTGGCAGATCGCACCACGTTGGTTGCTGGAAGTGCTATTCAGGCATTCGAGGAGGTCTGCCCCGATCGTATTGACCTGATACACAAGTGAGTGAGCAGGCGGCTGATCTCCTTCAACCAGCTATCACTTTTTTGTTCACCAACCCATAAATCAATACCATTATACACTGACTCAGAATTTAGTAATACTTTTCATTAAATGTTTAAAACTATGGTGAAAGACGTCTAATAATCCCATAAAACTTTGATTTTAGTAAACCCCTTGCAGTACATACTTTAAAAAAATATTGAATTATTTTTGGTTCTTCACGTTATAGCCGAAACATCGTGTATTATATGGTTGGTTTTGTTCTTATTACATTTTTGTTAAAATATTTTAAATAATATTTTGACATTAATTTGGTTAAAATCAGGATGATTACATTAAATTTATTTTAAATAGATATTTGGACTAACACTAGTTATATAGATAAGAAAGATTGATAAGACGTAGATAATTAAAGATATTTTTTTACATTTTGATCAATCCTATGCAAATAAAGCAATGTGCATCCTGTTATTTGTTTCAGAAAATTAGTTGTCATTATATAAAATTATGTACGAACAAAACCCTGTTGTTCAAGTAAATGTATTTCATTGTATCCATGGTAACACTAATAAAAATAATTTTATATTCACTGAGTATAAGAAAAAATCTTTTTAAGTGACTCGTTACTAAATATTTAAGTTTTTGTAGCACAATAGGTTTCAATTCTTTGCTTTGTAATAAATACTGACACAAAAACTACAGTTTTCCGATGTAAAAAAATAACTATATAGTTTTTGGAGCGTAGTTAATGCATATTTAAAATATTTACCAAGCCAATTCTGTTACTGCGAGGAAGGATTTAAAAACCATCGTTCTGATTTGAATATGTCATGGATTAAATGCCTACACGCAAAGAAAACGGTAGCACAGACAGATAAGGATATAATACATACTGTTTTGACCATTTAGGGTTTGATTTTAATTGTACTGGGCACTTTAGGCACCATATACAGTACTAGAAAAAACTACCAGAAAAATGGTACTGATTTTAAGCTTGTTGGATACTTTCAATTTGATCATGAGTGCTTCGCGCTATTAGATGAATGTCGCTTTTCATTACTTGTGCAATTCACACTTTTGTTGTGTGTGTGACAATGGGACTGTCAAATTCTTCATGACCATAGAACGATTTATTGCCATTGCATTTCCATTGAAGGTAAAATCGTTTAAAACCGGAAGAAAAAGTTCTATTGCATTTGCTGTTGGTAATTTGTTTACTGTCTGTAAACATTGCTTGAAGTTGTTCATGCCTCTCGATTACGGAAGTGTGTCGGCCCAATGTGCCCACCATTGGTAGTACATCTTGATTGCTTTTGATTTAGCCTCTGTCTGTTTCGACTTTTTGACAACGTGTTTGTGATCTTATCAAGGCGAAAGTTCGATAGAAGTTTCAAAGCACACAGAAATCGAAACGCACTATTAAAATGTCAATGGACTTATATTTTTAGCAACAACATTGTCGCGGTAGCCCAGTTGCCCGAGATTTCAATTTTTTGAGTTTTTTATATATCACTAACAACGATATGAATTTCATATGCTATTGGATTACCATGAGAAAGTTTCGTCTGTCCATCTATGATAGGTTCAAGTGCCAAACTAAGAAAAGTGATATTGACAGGTCCATTTCATCAAATACCGATGGCAAATCTAGGAAACTGTTTTTAATGCACCGACCATGTTACATTTTTATTCATTTGACATTCTATGGTCTAATATCGCGCCACAATTTTTGAAATGAACTTTAACACCGTTAAAGCTAAAATCGCTTCACAGTATTTACAAAACTAAATGAGATTTGGCGAGACAACCCACAATTTCCACATTTCAAGCAATGCCAATAACATGTTTTCCTCTATAAAATGCACTTTCCTATTCAACGGGATTTCCGCTGCGGCTATGCCACCAAATTCTTTTTATACATGCAATTTATTATTTTATTTATAGAGGGACCATAAGGATAAGGGATACAATATCCCGCCAAGACAGTCTCTGATACAATTTACATAACATGTGCAATAAACCATAATACATAAGTGCATTTCTTTGACGAAAATGATTTCAAGTTACATTACGTTTTAGAAGTCAAAATGGTAAAAATTCATCTATAGCCAGTATTTTGCGATGTCGAAACGATATATTCCATAGGGTTTCATACATTTTATGAATTTTGTGATTTATGAACTGTACTAAAAAACATTTTCCAGGAATTAGTATTTGAAGTGTAAAACTCAACTTTAAAATGCCCTATGAATTTCTGATACTACTAAATGGTTATTTTTAGACATTATCGTAAATTGTGTAATCTACTCGTGGATGTTGAAGAATGGGGTCAGGTTGTCATTATTGGGATGTTGACACGTTACATTCGAACCCAATTCACAGATCCCAATAATCAGGTACTACTATTCTATATGATACACTAAAAAACGTCCAAACGGTTTTTTATAGTGCCGGTATCGATTGTCCACATGTTGGAAAGAAATATATGGTAATGGTCAGCACAATTTCAAATTAAAAGAAAACAACCCACAAATAAATAATATTTATTAAATTCTACAAATTCCCGAGCTTTAAACTTTAACAAGAAGCCATAATCATGGGACTAAAAAATAATTAGACTACGGCGTTTAATGCCTCGAGCATCGAGTAGTTTACTCTATGGCCTCGAGGTCACCAGGTTGGGGGTAAATTATCCCCCCTCCTAGCACATTTTGCCAAACTGCTAGAAACGACAACCGATTTGGAGAAATTTGGTATCAACGTATGAAATTCTTGCGGAGATTTTGGTGCAGGAAAAATTAGGCGTCCGCCCCACCCCCCGCT
>JAUYWI010124928.1:0-10139 GCA_034780595.1 Parotoplana pacifica | reverse complement strand
ACTATCTGTTACTCTTCTTTTCTTATGTATCTAAATTATTTTGTAATGTTTTAATCTTTATTAGATATTGTTGTTTTCATTTCACATAACTAATGTAATCGTACCAAATTTAAGTCCTGACGATGTAAAAAGATTTACGAAACTAGTCGGTTTTTTTATGAATAAAAATGGCTCTTTAAATACTTTCTTCTTGTTTATTTTTTTCTCCTTTGCAGGAATTTGAGGAGTGATTGATTAGTCAATTTCGTAAATGAGCAAACAATCGATCGAGATGGATTTTAATTAATTCTCTGGCTATCAAACTTGATTACCAGATTTACGGAGTAGACGTGTTCGACTTTTATGTGAGATTACCTGTCCAGGGTGTATGACGCCATACTGGAATGGTTGCCAGTTGCGTCATAAGAGGTATGCAGGATGTGGATTTTAGGAGTCTGTATATTTATTTCTATAAACTTACTTTTGCATTCCAGTTGTCATCCAATACGAACCCAGATCTGCTTATACGGTAGAAAGACCAGCTGATTGATATTGTTCTTTTATATCTTTTATATTTCCAAGAGACCATGCTCTTATCGTAATGACAGTGGAAATTAACATTCTTCGCTGTGCCTGGGAAAGTGCGATTCGCTTTGTTTTGTTCAATCAAAAGAGGAACACCTAGAAATAATTAGAACGCTGTGTTGCTGCGGCTTTCAATATAAAAAATAGCTAGTAAATATTATGAACATTTTATATGTTAGTTTATTCTGCTAATCGATCATCTAAACCAAACTTTAAATAAGCACTCATCCTTCAATATCTGTGGTTTCAAACAGTCGATATGTGACCCAATTAAAAAATAATAAATCTGCAAATCATACATGGACAGTTGATTTTAAGATTAGAATTGTCTGAGTTTTTAGATGTCCAAAGCTTTTACAGAAATTAGTTAAGTGATAGTAGATTTGATAGCTTCCGATTCCAAGAAAAATATATACACCCCTGGTGAAAAGTTTGGCCGCACTCTATTTGTTTACCTTGTCCCACTATTTTGTCGGTCTTGTCTACATTCGCCACGTTTTTCTCTCACTTGCCATCTCGCTGGTGAGTTCTATTTCTTTCATGTCTTCTCCTATCTGCTGCAGCCAGGTCTTCTGTGGTCTTCCCTTCTTCTTCTTCTTCCCGATGACTGTCCACGGACTCTCTACGGAGAACATGTCCATACCATTTCAGTATCTTGCTTCTCAGTCATGACAAGGTATATGGGATATGTGCCATTCTACGGATATCCTCATTTCTAACATGCTCTAACAGGGATACCTATACCATATAATATGTTAATGGAAGTCTAATTCTTGCATCGTTGTTGATCGTCCGACATTCTAGACCATATGTGAGGGCTGGTCTGATGATTGCTACATACAGCTTGATCTTAATTTTGACAGGAATATTCTTGTCTGCTATAACCCCAGAGAGCCTGCGCCAGTTTTCCCATGCCGATTGGACAAGCAGAATGACCTCATCACCTGGGGTGGCTGTTTCATTCAGGGCAGACCCAAGGTACTTGAATTTGGTCACTCTGTTGATGGTGTGTCCATTGATCTCGATGTTTCATTCGGTGGTTGAGCTAGTCATATATTTTGTCTCTTCATAACTAATTTTAAGACCCGTTTCTTCCAAAAATCTATCCCAATTTTCTGCCCTTGTAATCACTTTGATCACATCTTTCTCTACTAACGCCAAAAGAGTTGACCATGGTGATTTGCGATGTATATATGGTCAAAGGATTCGCCGCACCCTATTTCTTTCTTAAATTTTAGCTCTACTGATTCCTGTTTCCTGTAATTACTCACTATCACCCATAAATGATTTGAAATGATGTAATTATAACTGCAGTGTCTAGGCTATGATCTAGTTATGATCAGCGACTTCGCATTGTCATTTTCCATAAAATTACAGACCGTTCTGTGACCAGCTTGCTGCCAATTTCAATGTGGATCGAAAGCCTTCTCTTCAAACACCGCCAAACGGAATCCATAGACAAGAAGACAACAAGAAGTCTGGTGGTCCGAAAGACAGTAGAACAAGAGAGTACAGAGCCTTTGTAAGAATGTCCAACACCAATCCTCGTCAAATACCAAGACAACTCCGCCAGAAATGGTAAGACGATCATGGAATAGATGCGTCCACTTCTACAGTCAAGCGTCGCCTCTGCCAAGTTGGTCTGATGGGCTATGAAGCGTCAAAACTGGACTGAAGACTGGAGGCGCATTTTCTCCAATGATGAGAGTCCAGTATATATAGTATCTGTACATCAGCAGCACCATGTGAGACGTACAGGTGGTACAGTTCTTCATCGACAGCACATCCGGCCAACAGATCATCAGCGAAAATGTCCAGCCTCTCAACCACCCAGATTTGAATCAAACCTTCATGTAAAACAATGCCCCAAGTCACATTGATGGAACAACTCGCTCGCAGTTCTTTGAAACGCATGTAATTCAACTCTTCCATGGCCAGCACAGTCACCAGACCTCTTTCCAATTGAGAATATGTGGAGCAATATTTTGCACGAGGTCAATGGCACCCAATCCCAAAGTCTTAATGGTATCTGGGCAGCAACTCAATGACCATAGAAATGATCACCAACCTCACTGATTCAATGCTGCAACTTTGGAGGCTGGGATAGCAAAATTGTATGTTGACAGTTAAACAGACAAGTCATATTAAATAGATGCAAACATATTGGCTCAAAGAAGCTGTATTCAAAAGTTGAACTTCCTTAGTCAAAATCTAAAATTTGGTGTTCATTTATCTTATTTTTGTGTAAATCCCCAGTCACCAGACCTCAATCCGATGCAGCCACGTTCAGAACACGATCGATGGCACCCAATTCCAATGTCTCAATTGTCTACGGAGGCCGTATAGCAGCTCGAGGAAGCTCCACCAGATATTGAAGAATAATGCATTTTCTTGCCATCCCGTTGAGAACGCAAAATCGGTTCATTTCAGGACCAACCACTCATTGATTGATCTGATGCAGTTCCTAATGGACTACTATTACATGCAAAAATTCATTTTAGTTCAGATAATAAAATTAATTACAAATGTATGGCAATTACAGAATCAGTAGAGCGAAAATTTATGAAACAAATTAGGATGTGCCGAAAATTTGACCACGTATGTATGTAATTATTAGCGGTGGAAAACGTTTGCCCATGTCTGTACCTTAGGGAAAAACACAGGTGAATGTGATGGAGTTTAAATGGGAGAAGCACCAGGAAACGAAGATCAAGTAATAATATTAAGCAACGAGGATTGTTACAGAAGGTAGAACATTTGGATGAATTTTTGATTAATTATGTTAAAAAAACAGGTATAGTTTGATAAAAATATACTACTTATTCATATTACTCGCACATGAGAGCCCAGGACAGCTGTTTTGGCCATGTTGGGCTTCATCTGCTAGCCATAATCACAGCCTGAGCAATATAAAATGTTTGTATATTTCATATCAAAGCATAAAAGTGAAAAAAATTTGCAAATTTTCCGTAAGAAGAGAAAAACTAGAAATGTTTCAGAAGGAAAGTATTGGAAGCCTCTTTTTGTATTAAAGGGCACTTACGCTGTCATAGAAGATTCCGATCAATTAATGTGTTTAAGAGTAATAATAAAAACACTGGAATACTTTGATAAAAATGTACTACTTATTTATATCACTCGCAAATGATAGCCTAGGATAACCTGTTTCGCCTCATCAGCTAGGCATAATCACTGAACAATATCAAATATTCGTTTATTTCTTATTAAGGCATAAAAGTAAACAAAAATTGCATATTTTGCATAAACAGAGAAAAAGTAGAACATTTCCAAATGGATGAGTTTTGGTTTATTAATAGGAATTGGAACTAAGAATTGTGAGAAGCAAAATAAATGTGACTATGAAAATTGAAATGGCAATTAGCATGCGACGGTTGCTGGAGGCTTAGAAAGAGGAACCTGAGTGATAAGTAATTGAAAAGAGGTGTAACTAGATGGTGACTTATAAGGTTTTGTAGACTTAGATTGAGAACTAGGATTGTTCCCAAGAGAGATTGAGTGATGAAAAGAATATGTACTTTTATGAGATCTCCTGCTTCTTTAATGGTTTCTGTACCAGGTCTTTGCCAAAATTATTAGAAGCCTATTAACTGAGAGCGAGACAATTAAGGAAACATCAAAATTGAACAGGATGTAGACTTGAGAGAAGAATGATACAATAGGAACAGAAGCCCAAGTTTGGAAATAAAAGATAAAATGCTAGCTTGCTTTGCAAAGGCTAGTTTTACGTAAGACAAAAAGGTGAGCGTTCGAAAGATGATGGATGCATTTCATGATAAGAAGAACGTTTTTGCAAGAAACAATTAGGAATGAGTCCGATGGCGATTCGCCGTGAAGGATGAGAAGTGTGTTGTTGTGGATGACGTAGATGAATAGAAAAAGATAAAAAAGAACGAGATTATTGGAATCCCATTTCAATGGGAAACAGGAATGCATGTTATTCGCTGTAAAAATAGCTACACATGACAAACTATTATCCAAAACAAAACCAAAATTATAATGAAGAACAAACAGTTCAATAATCTAAATAATCATATGATACATAAACTAGTACCTATGTATTCCGAGTCTTGTTGAACATTGATAAATGATTCAGCTTACCAACAAAGTCTCCAAATTCCATCTTGTGACCCTTAAATGTAAACGTGCTTCCTAAAATAGGCAAATGAAACGATTATTCAATCTACTCCAAATACTATAATTTCCAAAACCATTTGTCTACAGAAATAGCTTAATTCTTCAAATGCACAGTAGATTGTCTCTCAATATAAAATGGAATGACTATGTCCTAGTCAGCTTCAACGGCTATCATAGCAACAATAATCAAACCAAAGACATTAGAGACAAATAAATTTGTGCAATTTCCAAATTTGGAGTATTGAAGTACAGTTTATGCAAAACAATTGTTGATCGATAATAAACCTACCTGTCTCCTTTGAATATCGTTCCATTGCTTTAGCAGGAAATACAGGTTTGAATTGATAACGCTTATTCATGTTTTCTGGCTCTGTAAAATAAAATATTATAATTTATATCTGCCCTTGGTTAATTCCTCGATACAATCTTATTAAATTAATGGATATTCTTTATTGCTATGCTTTCCGAGTAAGCAGGGCGGGGATCCCATAGTATGTGATTGTTTTTACAACAGCACTGATATCCCAATCAAGACCCACCACAGGAACATCTCTGTGAATAATAAGAAAAAGATCATATAAGAAATAGTTGGCTGATATACTTAGAGCATTTTAGAAATTCAGTCCGTGAAAATTGCTGCAGTCAGTGAATTAGTTGAACAATAAACAAAGAACTAAATTAGATACTGCGACTCGACAGGGTCGTGGTTTACAATGTAAATACTGCGACTCAACAGGGTCTTGGTTTACAATATCAATTCAATGACTAGACAGGGACTTGGTTTACAATACCAATTGAAGAGCCCGTTATATTACATACTTTAACATTATCATCTCCAAAAGATTAAAGAATTTCAAAACTTTATTTTTCAAATTACACACAAATGCTTTTCAACAAGAATTCGGTGTTAAAAACAGTTGAAGATGGAGGATTATTAAATCAATAACAAACTGTTTTATTTATTATTTTTATGTTTTCTGCAGTAAAGAATTATTCTACAAAATGCGGCCCATACTTGCAGGGTCAAGCTAAATCATTGAGAAATTATTGATTTTTCCCAATTAGTGTTGACAGCACAAACAAAAGGCAGCAGGATACTGAATTGATACGCCGCTATCAAACGTTGAATACATATTTTAAATAATTTAAGTTAAAGGTTTCTGAGCTGGCGTCGACAGCAAACTCATTGAATGTATTTCAAAAACAGTCCTACAGATTTGTTTAAGCCCCGGTTGATCATCCCTCTTTGCTCTTTAAATGAGAATCCATTTGGGATTGCAAATATATAATCTCACTTACTATTAGGCATATGCAACTGAAGTACATAAATTGTATGGTTCTTGAGAGCCTGCTAATATAGTTTACACTCTGTACATTTGATTAGCTTTTGCTTTTGAGTTGAGAGAATAACACAAAGTTCATAATTGATCTCATTTGACTGGAATTTAAATGTTTTTTCGAACTCCACATCGGTATTAAAAAACGTGGTTTCTTTGGCGAAGACGGTTTTATTGTATTTGAAACTTCCAATTGTTTGTTCCTTTTGGGTAACTTTCGGGCTACAAACTGGAAATAAAGATGACAACAATACACATTATGTTAGGTTACGTTAAATCGTTGCACTTATTAAGCACAAATGTGTGACACATACAGCTTGACTACATATTATCGCACTAACAGACGTCATTTATCAATTTGATGTTCATTTACTTAAATCCGTTTAGTTCGTGGTTAGCTTCCCTTCAAACTATCCAATTCTATCGCTTTAATTACAAGCCCCTCCCAACCATTATTGTTCTATCATCATAACTATGAGTTTTCTTCAACTAACGATTATTACTCTATCATCATTTCCCTTGTATATTCTATTGATTCCCATTCACTGAAATATACGCCTACTTACATATCTACGGATTCCTGTTTCATCTGATTGCCAAACATTCGTAATTAATTTAATTTTCTAAACTAAATTGAATTGCTGCATGTATTAATAGTCCATAGGAGCTAGGTGAGATCAATAATAATAATACTTTATTTTATTCATTACAGAATTGGGATCCAGAGCTCTTTCGAGATCTAGCTGGATACCTAGTACATAATACAATAAATACGTTAATAATAAATGTATTAGATAAATAATAGTTTTGCGCGAATGGTAATAACTTTGTAATGCAGATGGGTTCTACATTGTGCATATATGCACAATGTAGAACCCACCTGCATTACAAAATATAGTGGAAGTTTATATATAAGTGTTCTTAGTATAAAAGGAGTAGAGATATAGGTACTATTAAAATAAGTGTATTACAATATAAAATACCTATACATGTTAATATAACTTTAATATCAATGTTTTTGTCGTTATAATATTAAGGTGTAGAACGGTTGTTTTAGATATCAGTGCCATTTTGGTGAGTTTAAACAAAATTATCGATTTTTAAATTTGGATTATTAATTGTCTGTGTTAAATGTTGTATGTTCAATACTATGATCCATGTATGTAATTTTATAAAATTGTATTCATTTAATTTTATATTTACAGACTTGAAAGGTTTTACCCTGTAAAATGGTGGTATAGCTAAGTCAGTTTAAACAAGAAAAGATAGTTAGCTCATGGAACTTTTTATTGATGAAAGAGCTAACCCAGTTTTGAGCCTATTTCAATTATTTTATGATTTTAACTAACACACTTTTATGAATATTTCAATATTTTATGGTGTGAGCTAATACACTTTTTGCCATTTTTAGTATCACAAGTTTTTGTTGAATGTATTTGTCCTTATATAGGAGTACCCAAAAAAAATTGCCGTTTTATGACTATATTTCTTTGGACACAACGGCGATTTTTTTTGGGTACCCCTATATTAAGGTGTAAATCTTTTATTTTGAAAATAAAATAAAAGAAATATCATCATCCTAAGGTTCCTTGCTTGATCTAAGTTTTGCAGAGTATGGTTCGCCAAATATTTCATCGAGAGTTGTTCTTATCACCTCGACATCTCTCTTTTCTCAAAGAAATATTACCAATTTGTAAATGTATTCAATACATAATTATAGTGTGTCCCGTTAAATATTGTATTTTTCTTCTAAACCAAACATTATGAACAAATTACATCAAACATTAATATTTATAATCCTCAAACAAGTCATTGTAATAATCTATAAACAAATACGTACAGTTTAACATTCACGTCTATTACCTTTTGGCAGTATTCAAAGAGATTAAAATTCTTTCTCAAATAAATATTCTTGGTGCAAATGACTGTAGAAATCAATTGATATACTCTCGAACTTTGTGTAAATTAGCAAAATCGTTGTTGCGTATTTCAAAATATATAATGATCCTGTAGATTTAAATTCGATAGCAGATTGTTAGCTCATGCGGCAACCTACGTGCAGTAAGGTGTAATAGGATCTGACAAGAGTGGTAACTTTTCTGACAACTACCATTTAAAAGGTATTTAACATGTTGATGTAATTCAGTTTTTATTGCTCAGGCAGTGATTATGCCTAGCTGATGAGGCCCAACTAGGCCAAAATAGCTGTCCTGGGCTATCATTTGCGAGTAATATGAATAAGTAGTATATTTTTATTAAAGTATACTTGTTTTATTTATTATGACTCTTAACATAATATACTAATGACAAAACTAGCGCTAAATCATAAATATCAGTTATATCGATCGGCAATCTAAAATTAGTGTAACAAGGAGACTCTTTTAGGTTAAATATTTGAAAAAATGAATAACAAAAATGAAAATTGTTGGTAAACTGTGTAGCGAGTTTTTAAAGGACAAATATCCCGTTTATATTCAATGGTCGCCCCCAATGGAGCTATCTAAATCGATGTTTTAGTTTAGATTGCCGATCTAGTGATATAATTTAATATCTATGGGTCAAATCTAAAGTAGGTACTTTCTTCACTAAAACTGTTAATACCATGAGTGACCCAACACTTCTTAAACTATCAAACGTTGCGTAGTATTTGGAGGAGCAAGCCACATTTCACACCATTTTCTCAATGACACTTTCTGTAGTTGCACTGCACTGCGCCCCACTAAAACAAGAATTGTAAAAATTGACACCGGCGAACAGCTGACTTTTAAGTGGCAAATTTGGTTAACAAAATTAGTTTTCCAAACATTTTCTAACCCTCATAGCTATCCATATTTGAACATCAATTATGATACGAAAATGCGTTTTCGGCAACACACTAATTTTGGATAGCCTGCTGCACACCAACGCTCCAGACCAGTTTGACTTGGCTTTTAGTAGTTAACAGTTTTATTTCAATTTGAATTGACTCTTGAGAATACATACCAAAAACGGCAGTCTGGATTTTAGCACTATTGAGGGCAAATTAAACACCAGTTTGTTTATATATACTACTAGTGAGTAGTTAGTACAATAATAAAATTAGGTTAATATTTAATTGTTAATATTGAATTTCAAATCACTAATCGATATTTTGTTGTTCTAGTTAAAACATACTAATAGTTACAGATAGTAAACAAGATAGTGCGGATTTGAATCCACAACCTTATGATCACTGGTCCAACACGCTAAGAACTTGGCCATTCTATGACAAAACTAATGTAAAGAAATCAAAATCTCGTACTACAAATGTGTTGATATTAGCTTAATTAACAGTAAATGGGCTTATTTTTTAAATGTTCCTCTTTTACCAACGATCGATCTATAATGTATACTGTTAATTAGGAAATTTAAAAATGTTTTTAACCATCGCACGAATTAATTTGTGATGGTCTTAGTCATGATATACTTGAATTATTATAATATCTACATAAATATTTCTAAAATGATTAATTTATCAAATTCTCCTTCATTTTAATTTTATTTCCTAGTTTTTTGGCGCTCAATATGTAGGTAATTACTAATAAATTTATTCTGTAATTTTAGTTTATAACTGTAATGAGGGTCAATCTCTCACTAGTTTGACTCCTGGAAGATATAATCTATTTTCAAAAAATATATTTGTATTGATGTTGTATAACACCACCTGTTTGAAAAATTAAAGTGTGCTCAGAAATGGGAAACTGTCGTTCTATGGACACCAAGAAGAGGTTGCGACCTCACAAGAGCGATTTGCAAGGCAAAAATGGAAGGCAGACGTCGAAGAGAAGGACCAAAGACCACCCAGTATATTGACAACGCCAGCACGTCTGGTTTGGAAAACATCTAATCTTAGATGATTTCAATATCCATGTGGATAGGATATATGACAGTTTGGCCACGAATTTCATTAATTTGATTGATCATAGTAATTTCACTCAGTTTGTCAAAGAACCAACCCACCGGGCTGGCCATACTCTCGACCTTATTCTTTCTAGACCTGATGATAACCTGATAAAGTCTTACTCGGTCCACGATTTTTCTATTACCGACCATTCCTTAGTTATT
>JAUYWI010124917.1:0-10140 GCA_034780595.1 Parotoplana pacifica | reverse complement strand
TGTATCTTGTTCTACACCCAAGCTGAAGCATGATAAGATGGCCAGTCAAGCTCGGTGATTGAAAACACCATCTATTATAAGTAAAAAAATATGTCCATGAATACAATTTAACGATATAAATCTAATTACTACTTATAAATAATATGATATTTTAAAGCATTTTAAAAAATGAGTATTTCTGTAGAAAATCAATAACAGAAATAAAAATTATGCCAATATTTGATAAAAATTAGCAATGCCATTCGGAGCTCTGCCAGAACATATAGAATAGGCCACTGTCGCGGGAACATTAAAACATAACATAGTTAAGTTCTAATTCATTTTCGTATTTTGGGCCCATTCTTTTTTATCGTTTTGTCCATTTGCATGATGCGTTATTTAAAAAAAGTCTATAAACGTAACTACTTAAAAAATTGATTTTTGCTCCTATTTCACTTTTTTCTGGTGATAGATTTTCTAAAATTTTAAACATAATATACCAAGGTACGTTACATTAGTTTCAAAATTAAAAGTTAGTAAATTATACTTGGTTGTCAAAAAAATTTAATAAATACTTAGCAATTCTGTATGCTTTAACATCTTCCGTTTAATATGGGTAGATATATCTTTGTAGCTGATTTAGAAATCACCTGACTTTTGATACATCCTCTGATAGATATTTGTACTAATCCAGACACATGATTGTGTTAATTGGTAATAAATAAGTTATTAGTTGTTGTTTTTTTAATTTTGTATAGTAAAGTACCTACAAAATCATCTAGTTTATCAGGTTTGTGTGTTTATGTAAGTAAATGCTTCATTAGAATGACAAAATTAGGAGTATGTACTTAGCATACCATGACGGATCTACCAGTTTGCATACTAAACTAACAGTTACTAATCTAAAATGTTTGAACTGATGCAATAAAATAAAATCATAAATTCATCAACCTTATATTAGTACTATAAGCAGAAATAAATGGCGACGTATACGATAAACTAAAGATAAAACAGGAAATTGTTATAATGCATAGATGATAACTTGACATGTTTTACACGAAATCAAATGTCGAACTTGATGCCATACACTTTATCCAACTATAAATGATAACAAGCGTGATGAAAGTCGCCGATTTAATAATCTGTCACAGAAAAAATTAGAAGCAACTACCTGTTACATGTAATGCTTTGAAGATATTACATGAATGCCATTTTATATTTTCCTGTTAACATTTCTATTGCTGATAACACATCGATGGTAGCAAAGGTGGCATTGGTAAATAGTGAAAGAGTTTGGTACCTATATTTGCCCCACAACTGAGATAAAATAGAAATTTTGATATTTGATATGTGCACCTATAAATTTTTTTGTATATTATAAATAAAGTTTGTCAGCCTTTATATAATAAGCACCTACTATTCATTAAGTGTTAGAAACTAAACAAAACATACGGATTGGGGAAAAGCAACAGAGTTACGCGATTGGAGGTTAACTTGATTTTGAATCTACATAGAGATTATTTGATTCCAATACATAAAAGATATGCGATTAGAGATAATATTATTATTATTAATAATATTAGTTATGTAAAAGTCATTGTCTATATTATACAACCTATCTACAAACATTTGAACTAGCTGTTTTGGTTTTGAATAACTTCCATTGATTTTGTGTTGATTAATTGTGCTCCAACTATACAAATGAAAACTCTTCTGATAAGAAATAACATGTACTATTTGGAACATTGATATTGTGATAAAACAAAATCTCATTATCTTCATGTTTTTTTAACTGAAAATGGGATACAATGATTTTGTTCTATATATTCTTTTACTGACAGGTAAGTTTCTGCTTCGAGTATTTAAAAACCTATCATATCACTAACAGGTAAAATTTGAATAATGATAAATATAAATTTATAAAAACTGAAAAATTGGGCTAATGTACATGTCATATCTGCACGTAAAACAGTGGTACCTATAAAATATAATCTAAAGCTAAAATATCTATTTTATAAAACAATAGTGATCACTAAGCAATGTAAATAAAATAAAATAAAATAAAATAAACAAAACTGACAAAAAGTCTAATTAATATGAGCAAAATATTTACCTAACAACCGCTTCTACAAAGTGCGATATGTTAAAATGACATTACAGTTATATATACTCGGTTAAAATAACGTCTACATAGACGCCAACCTTATTTTAATGTCATTATAGTTCAGTAAACAGCAATAATATACTGAAATTTTTTTAGTTGTTTTTATTTCAATAAAAACCAACATTTCTAAATTTCTATAACATTGATTTTGCTCTCGTATTAAAAAATTCAAATGTAGATTAAAATAAAAATAAGTTTAATCTACACACGAGTGACTGTAATCTTATCAAAACAATTGATTTTCATACATATGCTAATATTTAATTACCAATATAATTATGATTCTAAATTTACAAATATCCTCATCAAAAGTTTATGCTAGGTTCTATACTGATCATTTTGAAATGCCACTCACTCTTTACTTGTAGAAATTTAATTAAAGAATCAATAAAACAAATTTGTGAAACCAGTTTTATAAGTTTACGTTCATTATAAAACCATTTTAAAATATACTTAAGATTACATTTAATAAATAGAAACGCTCTTAAAATAGTGTATTACAAAACCATTGCACAACTTCAACTTCATCTTTTAATTAAAAATTGCATATTTAATGTTATTGCATTTTTATATAAAGTGTGAAAGTTTTTAAATATATCCTAGTAGGCAGCAAGTTAAATTTTTATTGATTTCCAGTAAAAATCAATAAATGAGCCATTAAATCAATAAAACATATTTATAGGTTTGCGTAGTTATTGGACAAATAGTCAAAGTTAAATTTCGAACCTCGATGAGGTTATAGAATAATAAAATATTTTATGTGCCAAATCTTTCCTAAAATACTTAAAGTATCAAATTTAAGACCTAAACCTTTACCCTATATAGTTAAAAATAATTGGAAGTGAAACTTATAATGCTTGGTCGTCAATCGAAACAAAACTTTTTGGACCTGGTGACGTCATCGGCCCCTTAGTTCGGTCCCGCCCCTTTATCGATTTTTCCTTTAAAAAAATCAGTCTATTATACTTTACAAGATATCTGTGGGATTAATAAATGAAAAATACATACTAACTGCATTTTAAAGAGTGCTTTTATCTACGTAATTTGTAGAAGCATTTTGACCCACTAATCTCACTAAGTAAGTACCAAATGTTCAGGCATAGTATGTAGAATTAATTACCGATGTTGAAAGTTAAAGTATCATTGTGATCATTTTTTTCTTGTTATCATTTTATGTTTTCTTGTAACACACTTTTAAATAGCATAAGTATTAAAATTTGTTTATTCTATATTTTCTTAAAACTATATTAGATGAATACTCTAATGCTTAGAACTTTCTAATTGCAACCATATTGAAAAAATAAACTTGTCCTAAAAATGCGTTTTTACACAGAAAACATACTAAAAGAAAAACAGTTAACAAGAAAAAAGTATAGCAGTAATACTTATATAATTTTTGCATATTGTTCATATAGGTAACAAGATTGTTATCTGAAACTTTCATTGCCATTAACCAAAAACTTTTCCTTTTTAGTGACTGTTGTTTTAAATCTTATATAAGAAAATCACATTTTTTCAGGACACCTTATTTTTACACGTTTAAAGCCAAATAACAGTTAACGGATCTATTATTTTTTAATACTTATCCAGGAAATAAAAATATGTCTATTCATTTGAGCTTAAAGTGGGCAAAAATCAGTCTTAAATATTTTAAAATGTGGAAAATCAGACAGATCACTTTTGATGTATTCTTTCTATTTCATGATCAATAAAAACTAGAAATCCAATACTCAAAACTGAAATAAAAACTTACAGCGTATTAATATTTTATAATCAGCTGAACTTATATTTTAATTTTTAAATTTCTCACTGTATGTATACTTGTGAATATAGAAAAGCAGTAAATATAAACACATTCGCATCATCGAGGAAATGAAATACATAGATAAAAACAAGAAATAGGCGATGTAGTTTTCTAATTACCTACTAATTCATGCAAAACATGGCGACTTAAAAATGTTAAAAATTGGGTATAACTAATATCTCCGAGGATATACATATTGGCACTATAGGATAGGAATATCACCCATCATTGTCAGGTTATATATCATTCAAGAGAAAGCAAAAAACACATTTAAAAAATGAATGAATTGGTACCTAATGGATGGCTAAAGCAAGATTTTCTAGTTTAATTTTGTTTAACTAATAATATTTAAAAGAAATTACATACCCACTGAAGTTGGTACATTTATAATTTGTTAACATCAGAGATTTCTACACTTTTTATGTATGTATTGATCTACCAATCTTTTAATTTTGAACCATATCAAATGTACAAATCTCATACAAAATCTTGTTTCCATTCTTTTTTGCGCTTTGTCATCCATTAGGCACCAATTCATCTTTTTTAAAACATTGTATTTTTATATTCGCATTCTTTTTTTTTAAACAATAAATTGTTATTACTTTTTTATTTAGAAAGTCAGTCCTAATCAAAACAACATTACGTTACAAAACATGCACATTTTCCTGGCACTTCATACCTAATAAAAACCATTCGATGCTTTCTGGCAGGCTGCTACCCAACAGAATAATCCACAATGTGTTTCTGATATTTCCATTCAGCTAATAAATCTTGACTTTATTCATAGAAATCGGTGACTACATGATTTTTCTGAATTACAAAAAAAGTGGGGTCTGTTTAACACATTAAGTTTTCAAAATATGGATAGATGAAATTCTGTAGATTATAAAACGCTTATAAATTTCCAAAATACATCAATTTAAACAAGTTCAAGAAGAAAATACCGATTTTCAAACTGGAAGTGTTGGAATTTGCAACATTTAACCATGAAAAGTTTAAAATCCTATCATACTTTTGACATTATTGTGTAGATATCAAAGTGCCCTTTCCAATGAGATATGATATGTTAAAATCGGTTTTGTAGTTTTAGAGCTATACAGCCTCAAAATTAAAATTGAGTTTTCAAAAAGTGACACAAATCTGAAAAAAAGATACCGCTAAATGACCTCAAAAATATTTATGATGCAAGTAAAGCAATATCCTCATTTTGACATATGTTGTAGTACAGGCCCATAGCCTCCCCTTTTGTTGAAAACTGTATCTAGATAGGTGGTGTAGTTTTTGAGATATAACTTTCGGATTACCAGTTTGTGTCCGACAAATCAACCCCAATTCATACATAGTAGCAACTTATGTTGCTACTGATATTGTGTATATCTCTAAATTGCAACAAAAAAGAATGTTTGTTTTGTTTCAAAAAAATAGCAATAGATATAAAAATTTAACCCATTAAAATATGGATAGATATTATTCTGTAAATTATAAAAAGCTTTCCAATTTCAAAAGTCCATCAACAAGTTTAATTAATCTAATTTACACAAATAAAACACTGATTTTCAGAGTGAAGTACGTTTGTTTATTAGAAAAAATAAATCAAACCAAAACTCCAATCTTGACATGATTTAATATATCCTAGTTTGAACAATTTGGCATCATAATTAAAATTCTCTTTTATTGAGGGGTCTCTAGACCTTTTCGCCCAAAAATATCTAAAGGTAGAGTGTACTTTTGACGAAATACATATATAAAAGGATCATCTTTGATTAATTACCTACCAAAACGTATAAGTTTAACCAAAATGAGATTTTGGTTTGGCCACAAGCGGTGTCCGACTAAACGAAAATCTTTAAATAGGAGTATTGAAATTTCCAAAATTTTACAGTACCATATTTTTGACATTATATTGTGGATATCAAATTGCCCTTTTCAAAGAGTTATTATTTTTCAAAATCGGTTTTGTAGTTTCAGAGCTATAAGGTCTCGACGTTAAAATTGAGTTTTCAAAAAGTGCCAAAAATCTGAAAAAGATACCCCTAAATGACCTAAATTCCTCAAACAATGTCCATGATGCAAGTAAACCGATACCCTTATTTTGACATATTGTGCTAAAAAACTGTGTTTAGATAGGTGATGTCGTTTTTGAGATATGACCTTCAAAAGGCGACTTTATGTCCCACAAATCCACCCCAATTCATACATGTAACAACTTACGTTGCTACCGATGTCTGTAAATACACAACATTATATATTGTATCTTTAATGTGGTAAATAGCAAAATATTTATTACTTTATTTTAGTTACAAATGTACATTTCTGAAAACATTATAGGATATGGTGTAATAAATTAACTGTATTTTAAGGAGACTAAAATAAATAGTATGTCATTATAAAAATCTAAGTAATGAATCAGTAAAGATTGTTATCTACAAACTGATACTAAAATGTCATAATATGTTTCCGTTTTTAAATGACAAAATATTTATATATATATGTCATATAATGTTTCTATTTATGTGAATATTTCAAAGGCTTATTAGATATATTTTTAGTCGACGACAATGAATTTTATACGGCAAAACCAATAGCATGAGAAAACTTCTTCTAAATCTCACCACAGTCCCTACGTGACAAAAGTATTTGGTACAGAATAGGTACTAATTAGAAAACTTCACAAAATCTTTGATAAATTCATCTATACAGTAATTTTTTTTTCTATTTCACCAGTCCCATATAATAATACCGGTCTCTCTTAAATTATAATAGCTACAAATAGCCTCTAAAATCTGAAATAGATACATGTGGGGTGTGATCTTCACAAATGGTATTAAAATAGAGGTAAATAATGGTCATAATTGAATGAAACATCATAACAACTTTCATCCAGTAACAAGTAAAAAATCACTGTAACACTGCAAAGACGGGGTAAAAAATATTGTGAATTTAGACTTTAAAGGTTTATTTGTGAGCTAACGAACCTACCAATTACTAAGATTATTATTTATCATTACGTATAAAATTTCAATAAGAACCATCATATGATTCTTTCTCCTCAAAAATTAAGTTTGGTCAAAAACTACTTTTAGAGAAAAACATATACAATTGCCCATCATATAATTTCATTGTTTAACATGGGATTTTGGAAATATCTATTGATCTTTGTGACGTGTGTAAACCAAAGACCTTTGCTGCGCATTAAAAAAAGTCTTTGATATAACCTGAGAACCAATAGAAATTGAAATGTTTGTATAACAGAAAATGTATCTCTAAATTTAATGTTAAAAAATTTCAGACAAAACCTTATTTACCAAAAAAAAGAATATTTGTGTGTTCAAAATTGACTACAGTTGAAAATTTAGAGAGAAAATTATTAAATTTAATTTGTTGATAAAATGTTGAATAGTTTATTTATAGGGATGACTTCAACTTTGGCAGCAGTAAAATGTCAACAAGGCTAAATTTTATTTCATAAAATCGTTGTGCATTGTATAAATTTACTAATTGCTGATAATACAAAATATTGAGTTGAATTCTTAAATTTAGAACGGATCTAAAATTAGATCCCAATTTCCCATAATAACCTTACACTAAACCTAAGTTGAATTACATTGTTAGTCAAAATTAGTAAATTATCCCTTTGAATAAAATTTTGTTCACCTTTCGCCGCATAGTTGATGTAAATGACATAAAAGTAGTATATAATATAATATTATCTCATTATTCAGCATTTCAGTTGTTGACATAGCTTAAAATTGCTTGAATTATCATATCACTTTTATAGCTTGTGTAGTCCGCAAATGACCACTAATGATCAATGTTTTTGATTCCACATATCTACAAATTCAGAGTTTATTGACCATATTAGTAGATGCACAACAAAATGTGTATAACAAAAATACTATTAGATGTTTCAGTTGATCTTGCCTCTATTTTTTTAAAGAATCTCCTCGCTGTTATAACCGCCGTCGTAATTCATGATTTTGTAGCGAATATAAAATAATTATTTTTATCATGTTGAAATTTGAAGCTCATTGATTTTATAATCCGGCCATCATAGAGTCGATAGGGATGTATTCATGAAAATGTTCAATTTTTAGCGGCGAGATCTACTGAAACATCCTGTATTTATTTTTATTGAAAAATTATTTAGTTCAGTGCAAGAAAAATGGACAAAACTTTTAGTATTATGCTCATGTAATATTATTGCTTTTATTCCCTTTTTTAGAACTAATTTAGACCGGAAATTACTCATAACTCCATAATTAATCCTTTATGCACAACTATTTGTATTTTAATGACAATAATTTTTAAAGGCTAGGTGACGCGATCTATGTGAATTCAGTCATTTCCATGTATATTTTTAAAATATGGAATTTTTTATTTAAAAATATGAGAACAACAAGACATCCTAACGAAGTATAAACATTTATGAGCTTTTAATTAGTATTGACTTGTTAGACCTGTTATGATCCTAAATAAGAGTTGATTATTCGCCATATAGATCAATAAACTGACATTCATCACAACCTCATACATCATTATTCTATCGAAAGATGGCTAATAGTGCATTACGATAACTAACTTTAGTCTTTTACTTACTATATCTGATAGCACTTCAGTAATATGGCAATACTTGAACTATAATATAATTACATTATAATGTTCTTGAACTACCTACACATAGGCTTAACATTAGCACAACCAGAAATTGGCAGGACTATTGTTAAAACGCATTTGGGCATTGGTGTAGGAAAGCGATGTCTCCTAGGTTAATTTTATGATTTTAAAAACTAAATACCGTCCGAATAGTGGTAAATATTAAACTCAAACTGGTAAATACCTAGATAACATACCGATCATTTGACGATCGAATAGCTCATTCTTCATCTAATATAGCCAGCATGTTTGGAGTTGAGTAGCTATACTTCCTTAAACTATAATTCCTCTTATTCTTTTATTGCTACTTCAGATAATTATCCATAAAATATTTTCACTTTTAATCTTGAAGATAGACTTGTTATTAGCTTTAAAACTCCTTATTAGTAATTAGGTAACCACATTTACATGCCAAAAATTGAATTCAGATTTATGGACCATAGCTATACTTTTTATGTTGTTCTTTCTTACTTATTAGTTTCTCACTCGTATTTAGTTGATATTTATATGGTTTAATAATAGAAATAATTGTTAAAAGTGGCACATAACTACATTCTTAATAAAAAAAAACAATATTAAATTGTCAGTTTTTTAATAATTAATAAACTCATCAGTACTAAAAAAATTAACTATTCTACTTAGTGCAATACTTACTTAGTTCTCTTAGTACTTTAGGTTTGAATTTGTTTTTATTAAATCTACTAGAAGTTGACAATCTTGTCACACAACATGAGAACAGCAATTTATTTCTTATGTTTGGTTTCTTATCTGATAACGTCCCACAACTTAATTTAACCATATTGGACTTATATTATGTACTATAGTACTAAAACTTCTGTTTCCTCTACTATTAGAGAAAGAACCTCATGACATGCAAAATAAATCTTTGACTCAAGGTATATATTTAAAAAAGAATGCAAGAATAAATCTAATTTATATCAAATATTTCATACATTAGTCTATATGTAGAAACTATTTGGTGATTACCTATGAGAAGAGATCATGGTAAATTCTATCGTTTATTACAATGTTATTATGTAACAGTATGGATGATTCCAAGGCATTTAACGGTTAACTAAATTTATTGATCAATACAGAGAATAAACCAATCAGAATAAAAATGATTAATTTAGAAGTCGCGTAATCGATTACAAGCGCATTGAAACGACCTTCTAAATCTTGGTAAATGATGGGATTAGTGGACATCCATTGGTGAATGATGGGAGTGATGGACATCCATTGGTGAATGATGGGATTAGTGGGCATCCATTGGTGAATGATGAGAGTCGTGGGCATCCATTGGTGAATGATGGGAGTTGTGGACATCCATTGGTGAATGATGGGATTAGTGGACATCCACTGGTGAATGATGGGAGTGGTGGACATCCATTGGTGAATGATGGGAGTTGTGGACATCCATTGGTGAATGATGGTATTAGTGGACATCCATTGGTGAATGATGGGACTGGTGGATATCCATTGGTGAATGATGGGAGTGGTGGACATCCATTGGTGAATGATGGGAATGGTGGACATCCAT
>JAUYWI010124906.1:0-10140 GCA_034780595.1 Parotoplana pacifica | reverse complement strand
TATGTAGTTTCGGAAAGACCATTAAAATGAACAAAATCAATATTGTTATTACTAATGATTTTAAGAAAAGCTTCATGAACAAACGTTCTCTGTACAATACACTGCAATTACTAAATACTCACGACAATTAGGATATGTTTCAAGAACAGAGTTTTTAATTGTTGTGGTCGTTATTCGTATCTTTTAAACGCAGAAAATAGTTATTTTGATCAGAATAAAGATACACTTGCGATAGTTAATAATAACTTAGTATCTGGTCCAATATAACTTATACAACTTGAAAATTGCTATTAAACATAATTATTTTTGTCTTCTGAAATTTGGAATGAATTACCCATGAATTAGGTCATGTTATCAGTAGATTCATTTAAGAACAAACCAAAGACTTTATATGGTTATATATATAACTATAGTGGAAAAAACTAAAAACATGTTAAATTAATCTTACTTTTACAATAATAAAATTTTAATAAAGTTATATTTTGTTTGTATTCTTTCTTAGCGCTTGAGATCTTTTCCAAGGCACAATACATATCAGTAATACATCTAGAACCCAAAGATAATTTTTTAATCACTAATTGTGATTTCACAATTTGACAAAGACCTCTTTGATCTCCAGGTATATATGTAGATTGATAATAAACAAACCGGGGATCTTTTCGTTGTATTATAAAAAGAGGCGCCGACTAAATGTTGTTTGTACTTGCATTTTCACAAAACTATCAGATTTTTCAGTCCTTAATTTGACGGCAAGAATTCCCTCAAATATTTCAAATGTCAATCAGTTTTAGATAGAATATGGGTATTTTATAGTCGTTGCGTCAACGGTTCCATTTTAGAAATTTGGAAAACATTGGATAATTCTTTTGGATAAGGTCAAATTTTAACCAATCTTGATAAACTTTTTCTAGAAAAACACTAATTCATTGTCTGCACAAGATATGTTATTGGCAAAATTTAGAGCATTATTTTTTTATTATAGCAAATATATCTAACAGCTACAATGGTCCTGCACCACTTAAAATTTTATATTACTTATTTTAATAGCGATTTTAATAATCACGGCACTATTCAAAACTTTAAAGATCAACCAGACTGATTTTAGTTCAAATTTCACCAATCCTTAACATAAAAATCCATAAGTTTGTCTTCAGCATATTCGTAAAATACTGAAACGTTTCTATTTTTATTTACTGATATTATTTAGATTAATCGACCCTCTCAGAATTGTTAGTTGCCTACTAAAATTTCGATACTATGACTAAAAGTAGATAAATAATAGTAGGCACATAATTCGAATAAATCTAGGTACATAACTACATACATTTTGTGAAACTAATGTTTCCAAAAAGGAGACTAATTAATGTTAATGGTAATATAATTATTTGCCTCATTTTACTTGTTTGTTTGCTTCAGTTAAAATTCATACTTTGATAAATTGAGTTGCGGCAGTCTTTGTTTATCAAATGTTTCGACATTTAGCAGAAAGTTGTCAATGTTTAATTTTTTATTTCATTTTACTTTGTCTATTTGGTACTACCTATTTAGGAGTATTATGCTGCAATAATTAATACAAATAGACTAAACTAATAAATCTATAAAGTTTTATTGAGTCTTACACATTATCGCTTTCTTTATAATTACGAGTTTGAAGCTTAAACAAACTGAATTTTGAAAGCCAACAATAAACTAACAAACACTACAAGTAGGATTTTTAAATTTGTATATCTTTTTTTTCCTTCTAGGCAAGTGGAGCGCTCCGCGCCCAATCACAGCGACAAGAGCCCTTTGTGCATTTTGCAAACTACACATGGTGTATCCACTACCCACCGGACACCACGGGGGAGGGCGTACACATCCGACGATTAACCACCAAGTAACTTGAAAATGTGCCATGACCGAGTTTCTTTTGAACCGGGGACCTCTGATCTGTAGTCCAACGAGTTAACCACTCGGATACCGGCTGCTCATTTGTGCATCTAATGAAATTATGTACTTTAAAAGAAATATTTAAAAGATATATTTTCTTTTTCTAATTTATTAAAATAAAACAACTTTCATTTCAAATAGGTGCCTAAATAAATCTATACAAGTATTTTCATATGAAGAAGTCTAAAAGACAAGTTCTAGGTATACATATACCAAGTTTCAAAAACCCAGCCTAGTATGTATTAGGGTTAATTAGAATTATTGCGATAATAACGATCTAAGAATAACAATATAATAATTAATTTTGCTACCTACTTTCTGTAGGTATTTAGAAATCATGCTTCTGTATTCTTCAGTTTCAACTATAGAGTAAAGAAAGTTTTTTCTTTGAAAGTTTTTTTGTTGTTGTTTACTACCGTTTTGTATAATAGCAGTTTATACCATTTTTTATTATTTTATTGGTGATATGATTAGCAAAACAATTATTTTCATTTAATAAAAAGATAAGTTTTACATCTGCTTTTTCACATTTTTTTATTTCCAGATGTCGAATTAGTATTAGTAGCCCTAATGAGTATAGTTTTAATATTTTTGGAATATCTCATTTTTAAAATAAAAATGCCTAAAACAATTTATTCAGTAATTTACCTACCCAAATTCTATTTTTATAGATGGATCTATTTTAAATTCAGTAAAATATGATACAGTCAATAACATAGAGAGAAGAAAATGTTGACAAGGAATAGTGTTTTAAAGATTTAAAATTTTCTGACTGTTTCAACTTCATTTACCTAATGTCACAACAACGGTGTCCTGAAAAATCATTTGAAACAAATCTACTTGATTGTCTTGTAGGACACTAGTATCATTAAACAAAAATTAGGCAAGGAGAAATTAGTTGAAACACCGGAACATTTTAAATCTCTAAATCACAATTACTATTCTTTACCACAATAGCAACTGAAATACCTTTGATCGTTCATTTGAAGAAAATTACTAGGTACATTGCTAAACTAAGATCTTTACATCCTAATACATATGTACTTAAGGAATAAACCGTGAAATATATTAGTTTGTTTATTCTCCATCTATTTCTTTGTAAAATTGTGTTATTTTAAATTCTTTTATCATTGTTTTACTTTTTTTAAGTTTAACTTTAAAGATTCTGCTACATGTATTTACCGACAAATTGCACCAAATATTTATTATTTTAAATATAATATTAAATTTTAATTTCTGAACTGAAGAAAACAAATCATTTTTTATTGAAAGCGCTCTTGATTTTATTAGGTAAACTTTTTTGGTATTACTTTTCTTGAATAAAAAAATACATCTATTTATTAATTATTCATTCATATTTATTATACATAAATATACTTAGATAATGTTACAGTGTAACGCAGGTATCTTTTTAATAATTTAATTAAGTCCATAAAATAGATGCAAATATGAATAGATATATGTACTATCTCCTATAGAAGATTGAATGACAAACTTTATAGGTACTATCTTACTCATTTAATGTTATGAATAGTATCGAGATGTCATTTCACTAAAAATTATAATAAGTACCTGATCTTAATCATCTTAGTGGATATTAAAAATTAATTAGCTAAGGAAATTACTATGTAAATTTGTCTAATGTTAATAAATTTAGCTAGTATATAATAATAATTTAATGTTCATTAGTTCTATAACCTTCTATAGTTGTCTTATATTTTGCAGATTCAAGGTTCATTGAAAAGCTCAAAACATAGAGAGCAAAATATAATGTGACTATCTTGTCATGAGATTTTGACAGCAAGCACACTGATTGATCGACAACGTAGACATATGGAAATATTTCGTGAATGTCTACGTTTATTATGATATATCTTTGATTTTTGAAATCGATATTCATAATAAGTACCTACTACATGTAAAATGGGAGTTAGTGTAGATTTCCATTTTCATTTATCATCTTGATGTTCAAAGTACATATATAATGTTCTTACCCATGTAAAATATATTTATAACATTAATTTTGGGTAGATACCAATTTAAATTTATCACAGAACTTTAATAGCTCCGCTGCTAGACGAACCATTTCTTTTTTTTAAATATATGTAATTTTCTATTTTCCAATATTGTAATTATTTGACAGCTAAAACCAAATGAGTATCTGCCTATTATTTTTCCATAATATATTTGTGTATGTAATGAACCGTTGAACCATAGTATAATAAAATAGCATTTTCAAATTCATTGACTCCTTTTGAAATTCAGTTTTAACCAAATTTCCTAATAACAAATCTAGGAGTTAAGTGCATGAGATAAAATACTCCATAATATATTTCAAAATCTGAATGCATTAAAGAAGTCATGTGAAAGGAAACATCAACAGTTTTTTTTGTAATTTACCATGTACAATACCTAAATATTGAAACAAATTTTAGAAAAATCGAAAAGTATAGAAACCATCCACGGATTTTTATGGGGTGTTACACAGTTGTTGCCGATTCAAAGCTAACTCAAAGCTAAAAAAATAAGTACATTTTGCAAGGAGAGACCAAAGTAATCTCCGACTTAACTTTATACAACATCTAGGAAAGTTAGATTTGAAAAAGTGGTTAAATCTAATTATAAACGTAAAACAAGCATTGCTTTAGCTGTGGTTTAGTCAGTTGGAAACAGTGAAACGAAAATGTATGTGGGCATCAGTACACATTAGAAAATGAAATTATTTTTGAAAAGCAACTTTCATGGTTATTTACTAAAAATAGCTTATTATATACCTTTGATACGTATTATGTAAACCATTAGGTATTTGTTAAATATATTTTTTATTTCCTTCTTTAAAGTATATGATTCAAAACACTATTTTTAAAAATAGTTGTTTATAAAACATTGTCAGATATTTTGTTGGTCAAAATACAAATGTGCAAAAAATTCAATTAGGAAGTATGATTTTAATGCTCGACATAAAGACTAATACTTACATGAGAAACAGAAATATTTTCTATACTTATTTTAAATAATCTTGTGTCGTGATGTTATTTTAATATTTGTTCAGGCTTCCATATTTTAGAGATATTTTGCATTGTCCTATTTATTAATATTATTGTCTAATACAGTCAAACCTCTATAACTCGAAATTCAAGGAACTGCCTCATTTTTTCGAGTTATAGAAAACAATTAAAAAATAGAAATTAAATTTAATATAAAGAACAAAGTATATATGTACTGTACATACATATTATAAAGAATCTACGTGTAGGTAGGTATATATGCCTGCATGTTCATACATACTGTATTAGGTACACTACATAAGATGTACAGTTTCAAAATGAAATCTTTGATAGACAATTGTTTAGAGTTTCTTTGTTTATCTTTAGAAACCTATGGTCTTAAATTACGCATTGAGTAAATGTAAGTGTCAGTATCATTAGAGTCATGTGTCATAACATACTGATTAGTCTTTGTAAGCATCACGTCCACTTCTTTCGTAGTTGGAGTTGCTTCTTCAATCTCATCATCCTCAGCTTGATTATCTTGTTCACCAGTAGCTTGAATTGATTGCAGTTCTTCAACAATTTCTGCATCTGAGAGTTTAGAAGATGTAAGTACAAATGAATCACACTCGAAGAACTCCTCGGAGGGGATGTCCATTTTATAAAGCATATCAACAACTTCAGCAAGAGATGGGTCGATTTCTTCTGTTTTCTGGAGGTGTGGTAGAGAGATTAACTTTGCAAGATCGATAAAATCTCCGAGTTATAGAGGAATCCATTCAAGTTATAGAGAACAAAATATATTGTATTTATATACCAATGAAATGAGACCACAAAATTTATTCAAGTTATGGAGGATTTCGAGATATAGAGTTTCGAGTTATAGAGGTTTGACTGTATTAGGTACCTACATTCTCAACAGGATTTTAAAAAATAGATATTTAAATTAATAAATAGTTGAATTTGCTATAAAAAATATTATGTAGGTGTGAATGAGTACATGTAAATTTTCTTGTTTGTTCTGCACAAATTTTACTGATTTAAGAAATTATTGCATGAAAAACACATCTCAATTAGTTTTACAATAATAGAAATAATTTTGCCTTTGTTAATTCAATTTAAACCATAACTGTAAGATTGATTTTATTTAATCCTCTAAACAGCTGCCAAGAACACTGATATTTTAATATGATCAACAGTCAAAACATTTATTTCTGTTATGCCGAACATAGTGAAATGAAATATGTGTGAAAAATAATCTATAATGCCTCAATAAACTAAATTAAAAATTCTTTACAAATTGCAGTGTCTACCTAAATATTCAATAAATATGTTTGCACGTAATATGCTTATTCGCCTCACTAAAGAAACTCGTAGAAGAATTAGTTATAAATAATTATGTCATAAGTTGTAAAAAGTTCCTATGAAAATGGATCTAAAGGTATTAGAAAAACAATTGTGGAAATATCATTTGATGAATATAAATTATTTAGATTTTTTAGATTTTATACTGATTATTTATTTAAAATGTCATCTGTTTTATGACATAATGTTTAGCTTTTAATAATACCTACACAGTAAATACTTGTTTCTATAAATAGCTCGTTCATATGATTATGACTTCCAAATTGCTTAAACAAATATCTTGTTGTTATAAAGTTAAAATAATACACTTTTTGATCCTTTGAAGGCCAGACCTTGGCATTTAAAAAATATTATTTTTGACAAATTCAGTGTACCTCAATAGCAGACTTTGAGTAAAGTAAGGATATTTTTACTTGGTACACAATTAAAGAATCAGAGATAAAAAGAATGCCATATTTGAAAATATTTCAATAAATTATTCTAAATTTATGAGTAAATAAAATTTCCAATTTCCAAAAATTTACATTAACAAATTTGAATTTAGTATACTGATACCAAATTTCAATCCAATCGGTTAAAGCGTTTAGTGGAGCAGTTTCCGATTTTCGTCAGGGGGACCCCCCTGTGACCACGAAGAGTTAAACTCAACTGCACTACTAGACTAGACTAATTATTGTGGGCTATTGGGCTACATTGGAAAAATCACACGACTTTACAATTTGGCCTAACATACTTATATAATCTCAGTAATTAGGGTATTGTGGTAACCGAAAGGAAATTAAAAAGTGATTTCTCTCATCTTCAAACCTGACAAAGATTCTAGTAAACCGGAATCTCACTGCGTGCCTTACTCAAAAGAAGAACTCGCAAATTTCCAATCAGAATTCTGATGTCGCAGAAATAAAAGGATCAAATCACGAACTTGTGAAAGATATTAACAACAATTTCCATTTCAAAAGCTCATGCAAAAGAACTGTCGTAGAGCTTTCGAAATAATTGACCATTTTAGATTCAGCAACCTTGTCTGGAACTCAAGATACTTTTCCATTGGAGCAGATGGATTCACACTTTTTCTTTCAAAACATAGGGACAATATTATCAATTATTGGAAAGAATATTGGATACAATAGTCGAGTTTTTTAAGGACCTGTTCTTTTGATCTACTGCATCAACATCAACACTCTCGCGGGAGTTCTGGAAACCAATGAAATCTTAAATATACTTTTTTAGACAATGACTTTCTTAACAACGACAAGAACATTGAGGAATCAAGCCGTATAGTCCAAAAACTTTTTGTAGCAACAGGACCAGTGTGAAGTCACTTAAGAATATTGTGAAAGTATCCTTTTTTGAACTCATACGAGAAAGTTGCAAATAATCGCTCAGTCATAAAATTTTGTAGTAAAAACATTGTATATTCAAAAACGTCAAACCTTCAATGAACATATTAAAATCAAACAAGAAGCAAAAACCAAAGCAAAGAATGCAGCATCTTAAAAACTTGCATGCACCAACTGAATTCAGAAACGTCTGATATATGGAGCCGATGTTCAAGGAAGTATAATCTTTCAGATCAATTAATTATAAAAATACGCTGAAAGCCATTCAGAACCAGTGCTTCGCGAACTATCACAAGCTGCGTTGCTGCAAACGTAAAACCTTTTCTCTACCGCTGAATTCATTGACTTTTTTAATGCTGAAGGTGTCGTGATTCTTAAAACACTGCTGCGTCCTTTGTTACAGTGATCTTCAAAAACAACAATCACAAGACGGAAACCTGAACCTTGATTAACTTCCTGAAACAAAACCACCAAAAAGCAGTGATCTTTGCGGAATTAATTATCCAGATAGGGAGAGTCACACCATGATTTCTCAATGATGCCCCAACAGTTGCTGATATTTTTATTACAGATGACGTTTCGTCAGTAACAATGACAGTCTGTGGAGATGTTCAAGTAAAATATTCATTGCGTCACATCTCTAATAAATATTGTGTTGTTTTCAGGGGCAAAGCCAAAAACAACATTAGCAACTGCTAAAGATTTTCACAACTTTACTTGCCAAAGACCGATCAGATTCTATAGGTCAAATATATCATTTACCTTTGGTAGGCGACTGTTGATTCAGGAATCAAATAAACTCCCGACTTTTAACAAATTGGACTTATTTACATAAACATTTTGTTAATGACAATACTTTCCTTTAATCTAAAGTTTATGAAGTCATTTATTTAGTACTACTATATATGTAGGTAGGTATTGGCATAACGTCACAGAATATCAGCTGTTCTAAAATTATTCAAATGTATTTATTTATAGAATAATAATCCACAATAAAATATTCTGATGATTCTCTTTGTAAATGAATGTAATGAATGTAACAATATTTTATTTTGCGTTAATAGTTGGCTGAATGACTGATATGTAGATCAAACGGAATATTTCCATAGCCCTAAATGTGAAAAATATTGACGTGCAAAAATTAAGAGTATCTTTTACAAAATCAAAAGTGTTTGTGTGTGGGGGGGATAAACCTGTTTCATACCTATATGCACATCGGCTATTACATATCTTGTTCTCAGTCAATATGAAATTTTCAATAAAGTCTATAAAGCTTTTTTTACCTAAACCTCGTAATTTTAAACAAGACTAGAAGTACTGTTTTAAGTATTAACCAAATTGTATATCTCAGGATAGTACTCTCTCAAGCTGGTAGCTTTTATGAAATCCACTCCATTTATGATCAGTTCAAAAACTGTAAAGTTTTGATGAAATTAATCAATGACCTCAAGGCCAGGCTGTGCTGTTCCAAAGGACCAAAATTCGAAGTTGTATCGATTATCATGAAACTATGTTAGGTATTCTAATTGAATATTAAATCAGAGTCAGTCATATTAATGATAAACGTTTTTGTGGATTAAACTACATATTACATATTATCTACATATTGTATCTACATATACACATATAAGAGATACTTCTATACCTAAGTATTAAGTAGAAATTTCAGGTAAAAATTATTTATTTTGGAATGTTTTGTTTTAGGATTGTTATCAACTTTATTTCATAATTATATGTATGCTGTTTTTTTTAACAAAATGCTCTAATGTATAGGTGTGTCAAAAGTCGGCGTTTTAAGAGGAAGCAAATTTGTGTTTACGTCTATGATTTATCAATGACTCGCCCAGGGAACTATGAGTATATTATATAGAGAGACTATAGGTATGTGGGATAAAACTATGATCATGAATAGAGAGATAATCGGTTTTCATGCATTAAGTGTTGACTATTTTTCGCGTGCAAGATATGGAGCACAGAATAAAATGTGTTAATTATTTATTGCTGTCGATATTCGTGAATATTTAGCAAATGTTTGGGGTGAAGCCAATGTCAAAAGTTTATACGGAATTCAAACAATAGAAAAGGAAGTTAATGTGGCGAGAGACCATCTGTTAGAAGAAAAGAAGGATCTGGTAGACCATCTAGTGTTTGTACAGATGAGAATGCTCACAGAATCAATGGATTGCTACTAATAACACTGCGGTATCTGTCCGCGAATATCAATCGCAGAACTGTTATTTTTTGTAAGTGTTGCAATAAAATAATTAACACATTCTGTTTGTGCTCCATTTCTTAATTTTGCACTCAAAAAATAGTTAACACCAAGTGCATGCTGTTTTTGAAATCAATGATCTCTGTATGCATGGTCATAGATATTAAATGAAGAATAAATCTTTACTGCAAAAAACTTAAAAATAAAAAATAAAATCAGTCAAGCCCTCGACAGTATTAACATCATAGAAATGAAAGTAATCTAACCAAAAGATGTGTAAAAATATAAATATGGCTTCAACATA